>WNWK01004005.1:0-150530 GCA_009830355.1 Cherax destructor | reverse complement strand
CAAGGCTGGGTGACGAATTTTCGTAGAATTAGGGAGGATATGATTGAGGTGTATAAATGGAAAACAGGAATTAATAAAGGGGATGTAAATAGCGTGCTGAAAATATTTAGCCTAGACAGGACTCGCAACAATGGATTTAAGTTGGAGTAAATCAGATTCAGGAAGGATATAGGAAAACACTGGTTTGGTAATAGAGTTGTGGATGAGTGGAACAAACTCCCGAGTACCGTCATAGAAGCTAACACATAAGCTAGTCAGCCAGCATGTAAAACAGAAAGCCTTCACTTACGTCAGTCAGCCTGCAAATTAATCAACCAGGATTTAGATGAATGATTCAGAAAGGACTTAAAATTAAGTCATTTCTAAACTTTTCTCTTATACGTTTAAAGATATATATATTTTTTAATTAATGTTAATGTAAAAATTTATAATAATTTAATAATAAACAAACACAATCAAATATATTTTTTTCGTTAGGTTGAGAATGATTTTTGCGAAATTATTGGATACACAAATTTTCGCTTGTCTTATATGGCAAGATGAGCGTTTCTATTTAAGCCAAAATCGCAAGTTCTGCCTATTAGGAGGTACCACCTCTGGAACTGTCCTGGGGACCCTCATCCTCAGAGAAAAGAATAAACTTGCTTCTGTTAAAACTCAAGGTTCTCCCTGAAGATGTTTGAAAATTTTCTCCTACCACCCCCTATATTTTATATATACTTTCTTTAAAGACAAAATACATTGACAAAAATACAGTAGGGAGTAAAACAACATAGATAACTCAGAGCTACATCTCGAATACTTCGTCCAGCTCCCCGGCAGCCGAGTGCCCTGAATGCTGCAGGCATTTTCCCTCTGGATCACAACACTGAGTCTCTGAAAGAGGAAGCTGGCCGCCCTGTGGTCCATGGTTTCTATGATGAGTTTTTCACCCAGCTCTTTGAGGAACTTTAGAGCACACTTGCCCCATGCTCCAAGGGTCTCCGACCCTATTGGGATGAAGTTATAGCAAGGGAGAAGGCTTTCATACTTGAGGGTCTTCTGGGTCTGCCAGTGGCTGGCAGCTCAACCCCCTTCAGCTACGGAGTATGGGAAGTAGGTGTCTGCCAATGTGGCGGCACAGGTGTAGTCCCAGGCAATCTGCTTTCCATCCTTCCAGGGTAGCATAATGGCTCCATCAGGATGCATTTGACTTCCGTCAGACCTCTGCACTTGGGGTTCCCGTTGGGCTGGGCAACGGGCTGTGCAAGGCTTCTCTTTATGTTGTCGTTGACCTCCTCATGTCTGGCATACTTCCCTTCTGATGCGTGACACACGAGACCATGAAGTCCGAATTGATGGCCGTCGCCCTGCCGCAAATACACCTATGTTCGGTGAGAATGGGGCGGCTAGGCAAAGAACAACACCAATCCGAATGGCCTGTAGGTCGAGTCGAGTGCCCAGGGAGGAAATGGGAACAGCTAGAAAGAAATATCCTGAGAGTGGTGCCTTCACCGCTAGGAGACAAGCTTTGTCCTTTCCTGATGCGTTGGTGATTTTTTCCATGATCGGTTTGTCCCAGTGGGACTGTTTGTGCTCTTTGGGAGGAGCTGGTCTACTGGAGGTAGACTCAAAACCCCAGGTTCACTGAAGCATGGCTGCTTCAGTGAACCTGGAGTCTTGAGCTCCTACCGCATCTCTCAAGCGTTCGGGGACAATCTTCTTGACTAATCCACTGGAAGCCAAACACGACGACAGAAATGCAGGTAAAGCTACCTGCGTTGCTTTGCGCACCCCTATACCTCCCAGTCCCACTGGGAGGGTTGCCTGATCCCATTGCCGATCCTTTAGTGACAGATTCAGTGCCTTCTTAAAGGACGATCTCAGGTGTGCGTCATACTTGTTGAGTGTTGGGTTGTCAAAAAAGGGTGCGCACCTTATGAAGTGAGTCTTGGCATAGTAAGACACATTGTGAGGAGGTACAGGGCATCATGGGCATCAAGATCACTTATTCTCTACTCCATTCTCTTCAGGTCATTCAGTTTGTCCTTGAGGACCATGTCGATGGCCTGGTGACCCAGGGTGCTCCCAAAAGGATACTGTTGGATGGAGTGGTAGTGGAGACTTCCGGGAGGATTGTTCGCACAGCATTGATTATTTCCTGATTCGTTGTGATTATTTCACACTTGGAGGGATTGAGGATGAGTCCCTAGGCTTCTCCCTGTGTCTTCATCAGTTGTAGGTCCTCTAACAGGGACTCTTCAGTACCTGTCAGAGTGCCATCATCCAGGTACCAGATGTTGAGCTCGCTGTGTAGGCTGGAAGTTAGTTCTCTTACTGCCAAGCAGAAGAGAAGTGGAGCGAGTGGATCACCCTGCTGAACACCCTCTGATGAGGGAATTTCATGTTCGCCAAACAAAAGAATTGAGGGTTTGCTGTAGCCAGCTGAAATGAAGGGAAAAAGACTGGGGAACCGATCCCAAACGGCCGGCAAGACCACATCTCTCATCACCATATTAAAGGCATTTCTAAAATCAAGTTTGACTACGGCCTTGTCTTCTGGTAGGTCCCAGATGTAGGCCCTTGCCGCATGAGCTGCGGCATCATTGCCTTGAGAGACCCCAAAGCCCAGTTGGTGTGGCTGGAGTAAACTGGCAGCTTCTAGGCGAATGTTTCTTACTGCTGCTTTGGCAACTAGACGGCGAAGAGTGTTACCAACAGCAATGGGACTGATTCCCCCATCCTTCTTCTTCAAAGCGCATAATGTGGTTCCAAAAAAGAAAGGTTTAATTTCTTCTGGGATTCGCCCAGCCAGGCAGTTGTTGACGAAAGTTGTTAACTCGGTGAGAAGAATTGATGCAGATGCACCGAATACTGGATTTACCATCTCTTTGAGGTGTTGCGGTCGAATTCCAGTGTAACCTCCTGCAGATCCTGCTGGAAATGACGCTATCGCCCTATAGTCTTTGATTCTGGCAAAATTAATAGTTCAGTGATGGGGTCTCCCTCAGGGTTGTTGTTGATGGCTATGGTGTCCCTTGTTGGATGCTTGTCTCTTAGTGCTTGAGCTGTGGACTCATCTTTGGGAGCTACAGTGTCGTCAATTGTAATTATTCTGATGGCTCCCACTGTGTTACCTTCGATTTTTTTGCTGACCTGTGCGCAAATTTTCTCTTTTTCAGTGGAATTTTTCTTGGGTTTACCTCTGTGATTCCTGTGATGATGAGGCAGCTGGACACAATTATCTGTTCTTGGGTAGTTGCGCACTGCCTTGATGACTGATGTGGTTAGCAGTTTGCCTCGTCTTTCAGGAACTGCAAGACAGACATTGCCGAACAGGAATAAGTTGTGCCATGCTTTAATGGTGCCTCGGGCTTTTAAGTTGGTGGAACCTCCACTCACCTGCTTAAGAAGGTCTGTGAATTTCCCTGCTGCATATGGACGAGCCACTTTAGGAATGTGGGATAGGGTACTGCTAGCAGTGGATTTGAATGCCAGCAGAACGTTTTCGCAACTGAGGAGGTTGCCATTGGAATTGTCATCTGCCTGTGGAGGCTGTGGGCTGCTCTCTGCTGGGAGCCTATGTGATCCTGCACCCATTGTGTGCACTAATAAGGCCATCTCTGTTGTGTGCTCGAAGCTCTCACTGTTGGGTGCACTATTTCCCTGCCTTTGTGGCTGGCTGGCTGCATCATCTGCCATACATTAAACTGTGTGGTAAGCCCGGACTGAAGGGATAATGGCACATGGCACATACCAAATGTGGTTCATGGTGGTGGTAGGGGGAGGAAAGGGGTCTCCCGTCCTTATGGTAGGCAGTGGAGGAGAGGGAGGTAAGGAGGATGTGTGATGAGGCAGGCAGGCCTGACAGAGTAGGGTGCTCACTGCATCCCACCACACGTCACTATACACCGCATTGCTCTGTGCACAGTCCCTCACTATGAACGGCATACCGCTGTACACTACACATGCTATGCGCATACCATGCGCATGCTAAACACATAATATGCACTATACACTATACACACGGTGAACAAACACTCAATTATCGTAACAAAAGCACACGGTGTATGCGCGCCTGTTTGGGGAAGGGGAAGGGGGGGATACAATTTTACCCCTCAACCTCCGCCGCCTCCTCCTCCTCCATGTGGCCTTCCCTCACCGACCTATCCTATATATATATATATATATATATATATATATATATATATATATATATATATAAAACAACTTGGTCGGTCATGACGTAGGATGGTAATTTACAAAAAATAAAAAATAAATTGAAATATTTTATTAATTTTTTTGATGTTGTAATTAACATTTAATCATTCAGAAGCTCAGTAATTAACGAAGCATTACGAAAGTGACTCGTAAATTGCTTCCCAATACTGATATTCCGTTTATACATTTATTTCTATTTTTTTTAATTAGTTTGGCTTTCCCAAATATTCATGTTTTTTTTAGAAATTAAATTAATGTACAACGCATTTTAAATTTTATTAATAAATATAATGTTTATTTTTCTATGGATGGCGAAACGTCTAAAATAAAGATACCCAGATGTTGCACATGTGTCTATTTTCATCTTGTAGGTATTGTATACCATTCATGTACCACCTGTCAGACACTAACATCATGGTATCTTTGTTCAGAGGACATCTACACAACCTTCTTCACTTGTACTAACCCGTCCCTCGGGTATGACCTACTTCCACTGGGAAATCCCACCTTCCAATAACAATGCCTTCATCTGCTACCCGTCCCTCTCCACCTGACGCCTGTATATTAGCGAAACGTCTACAATAAAGATACCCAGATGTTGAGTATGCTATAATCTTAATCCGGTATTGTATAACGTTCATGTACACTCAGACAACTCTCTGTCAACACTCAGACACTTCACAGTCAACACTCAGGCACTTCAGTCAATACTCAGACACTTCACAGTCAACACTCAGACACCTCACAGTCAACATTCAGACACTTCAGAGTCAACACTCAGACACTTGACAGTCAACACTCAGACACTTGACAGTCAACACTCAGACACTTCACAGTCAACACTCAGACACTTCACAGTCAACACTCAGACACTTCACAGTCAACACTCAGACACTTACATGTCACACTCAGACACTTCACAGTCAACACTCAGACACTTCACAGTCAACACTCAGACACTTCACAGTCAACACTCAGACACTTCACAGTCAACACTCAGACACTTCATGGTCAACACTCAGACACTTCACAGTCAACACTCAGACACTTCAAGTCAACACTCAGACACTTCAGTCAACACTCAACACTTCAGTCAACACAACACTTCACAGTCAACACTCAGACACTTCACAGTCAACACTCAGACACTTACAGTCAACAACACTCAGACACTTCACAGTCAACACTCAGACACCTCACAGTCAACACTCAGACACTTCACAGTCAACATTCAGACACTTCACAGTCAACACTCAGACACCTCACAGTCAACACTCAGACACTTCACAGTCAACACTCAGACACCTCACAGTCAACACTCGGACACTTCACAGTCAACACTCAGACACTTCACAGTCAACACTCAGACATTCCAGTCAACATTCAGACATTCACATCAACACTCAGACACCTCACAGTCAACATTCAGACACTTCACAGTCAACACTCAGACACCTCAGTCAACACTCAGACACTTCACAGTCAACACTCAGACACTTCACAGTCAACACTCAGACACCTCACAGTCAACATTCAGACACCTCCCAGTAAACATTCAGACACTTCACAGTCAACACTCAGACACCTCTTAGTCAACACTCGGACACCTCAGAGTCAACACTCAGACACCTCACAGTCAACCACTCAGACACCACACAGTCAACACTCAGACACCTCACAGTCAACACTCAGACACTTCACAGTCAACACTCAGACACCTCACAGTCAACACTCAGACACCTCACAGTCAACACTCAGACACCTCACAGTCAACACTCAGACACCTCACAGTCAACACTCAGACACCTCACAGTCAACACTCGACACTCACAGTCAACACTCAGACACTCACAGTCAACACTAGACACCACAGAGTTCAACATCAGACACCACAGTCAACACAGCAACCACAGCGTTCACACAGCACCACAGCATTCACACAGCACCTACAGCGTTCACACAGCCACCACAGCGTTCACACAGCCACCACAGCGTTCACACAGCAACCACAGCGTTCACACAGCCACCACAGCGTTCACACAGCCACCACAGCGTTCACAATGCCACCACAGCGTTCACACAGCAAGCACAGCGTTTACACAGCCACCACAGTGTTCACACAGCCACCACAGCGTTCACACAGCCACCACCGCGTTCACACAGCCACCACAGCGTTCACACAGCCACCACAGCGTTCACACTGCCACCACAGTGTTCACACTGCCACCACAGTGTTCACACAGCCACCACAGCTTTCGCACAGCCACCACAGTGTTCGCACAGCCAGCACCGCATTCACACAGCCACCACAACGTTCACGCAGCCACCACAGCGTTCACACAGCCACGCTTGACAGCCACCAGTGTTCCACAGCCAGACCAGCTTCACACAGCCACCACAGTTCACACAGCCACCACAGCGTTCACACAGCCACACAGCGTTCACACAGCCACAGCGTTCACACAGCCACCACAGTGTTCACACAGCCACCACAGTGTTCACACAGCCACCACAGTTACACGCCACACAGCGTTCACACACCCACAGCGTTCACACTGCCACCACAGTGTTCACACAGCCACCACAGTGTTCACACAGCCACCACAGTGTTCACACAGCCACCACAGTGTTCACACAGCCACCACAGTGTTCACACAGCCACCACAGTGTTCACACAGCCACCACAGTGTTCACACAGCCACCACAGTGTTCACACAGCCACCACAGTGTTCACACAGCCACCACAGTGTTCACACAGCCACCACAGTGTTCACACAGCCACCACAGTGTTCACACAGCCACCACAGTGTTCACACAGCCAACACAGCGTTTACACAGCCACCACAGCGTTCACACAGCCACCACAGCGTTCACACAGCCACCACAGCGTTCACACAGCCACCACAGCGTTCACACAGCCACCACAGCGTTCACACAGCCACTACAGCGTTCACACAGCCACCACAGCGTTCACACAGCCACCACAGCGTTCACACAGCCACCACAGCGTTTACACAGCTTGGAGTCTTGTAACTAAGAGCACAACAGTGTAGAAGTTGGCTTATGGCTAGGCTGATAACAGGCTGGATGGCTTATGGCTAGGCACTCCCCCACACACAAGACTAGCTTATCTGGCTTGGCTTAATTTGCAAAACCCGGGTCTACCCCTCGTAGGTTTTAACAAATAAGAGATAAGGCACAAAACTGAACATGAACCAGTGTAGACAGGCTGAAGCATGCTGGCTTGGGGTTGTAGCTGGCTTCGTTTATCTAAGCCTAGCACACGGTCACACAAGATGTCCGCCGGCTTGGTAAAGTTTATCTCCTTAAATCACCGTAATCGACAGAATTACGGCCACACCGCTGCACACCATTTATAGGATGGGTTCTAGGAGATAATTAGGGTTGTAGTGAAACACACTGGTAGGGTTGTTATGGTATATTGACTTAGTCTGTGAGGAGACCCAGTGCCAGCCAAACCTGCTATGCCTACGGTGATCCAAAGAGTGAGGCCGATGCCCGTGGCACCGCGCTCACATGTGCGGGGTCTCATGACGTCATAGGTAGCTAGGGATCTTAAGTATAAATTAACCTAGTACATGATATACTATACAAGTATAATGCATAGGGATTCAGTACACTACTGACAACACAGCATTCACACAGTCACCACAGCGTTCACACAGTCACCACAGTGATCACACAGTATTACAAATAAAGAAGCATTTGTAATAAACGACTGTTTGGGATACTAAGTAAAATCTCATTTTTCAGATTTTTATTATATTAAATATATATTATTAATATAAAATCATATAATCTGAATAAAAACATATAATCTAATAATCTGTGTAAAAACCTATTTACACAAAATCACAGTACTAGATAAAAGTCACAAGTAAAATCAAGTATTCGGTGTAGTGTCAAGTCGCTGCCATCTTCTAGTGTCACGCAGGACACTACCACACCTTGTCATGATACTTCTTTGTCTTATGGCACGCCTTCTCACGGGGTCCCCTGACACCGTTCTCTGTGTCACATGACACGCCCCGGTGTCACCCGACACGCCTTCTCTTCTGTGTCACACGACACCCTTCTCTCTGTGCCCATAAGACACCTTCCTTGCATCATGAACCCATCTCTAATAAAACCTTTTCACCGCGTTATGACACACATCAAATACACGACTCAACCTGTGTCGTGCCACCGTCACAAACTCTGACTGACTACACCACTAAATACCTGACACCACATAGTGTCACACAAGACACCACCTGTTACCAGTGTCACACAAGACACCACCTGTTACCAGTGTCACACAAGACACCACCTGTTACCAGTGTCACACAAGACACCACCTGTTACCAGTGTCACACAAGACACCACCTGTTACCAGTGTCACACAAGACACCACCTGTTACCAGTGTCACACAAGACACCACCTGTTACCAGTGTCACACAAGACACCACCTGTTACCAGTGTCACACAAGACACCACCTGTTACCAGTGTCACACACTTTCAGGTACATAAGTTCAGGTACAACAGTCCATTTTCAGGTACATAGTCTCAGGAACACAGTCGGTACGGTGAATAAGCCAGTAGATAGTCTAAGGCTGTCACCAGCACGAAGAGTCAATCTCCAGGTCTGTCTGTTGAACACTCCCAGGTGTATCAGGGAGCTAGTGAATTCTCCAGTGTTGTATAGGGGAGAGTCTCGCACACTCCCTAGGTGTATCAGGGAGCTGGTGAACTCTCCAGTGTTGTATATGGGAGAGTCTCGTTAGCACTGTAGACCTGTCACCAGCACCACACTGCGAAAGTCTACAACTCTCAAGCAGGTCTGCCTGGCGAACTCCAGTAGTGTATCAGTAAGCTGGTGGACTCTCCAGTGTTGACTAGGGGAGAGTCTCGATGACACTGTCAGTCAAGCCGGCCCGGCAGTCAAACATCAGGTCTGATGACGTAACCCCTTGACTGCCGGCCGGTGAGGTAATTACCTAACTACCATTGTTAGATAGGGGGCCGTAACACACAGCCACCACAGTGTTCAAACAGCTACCACAGCGTTCACACAGCCACCACACAGCGTTCACACCCACCATATAGCGATCACACTGCCTACACATAGCGATCACACAGCCACCACAGCGTTCACACAGCCACCACATTGTTCACACATCTACCGCAGCGTTCAAAGATCCACCACAGTGTTCACACAGCCACTACAGCGTTCACACAGCCACCACAGCGTTCACACAGCCACCACAGTGTTCACACAGCCAACAAACTGCGTTCACTCATCCAACACAGCGTTCACACAGGCACCACACAGCGTTCACACAGGCACCACACAGCGTTCACACAGGCACCACACAGCGTTCACACAGTTACCACAGCGTTCACACAGCCACCATAACGTTTACACAGCCACCACAACGTTCAAATAGCCTCTTCATAGCGTTCACACAGCCTTCACACAGCGTTCGCAAAGCCACCACAGCGTTCACACAACCACCACACCGTTCACACAGCCACCACACCGTTCACACAGCCACCACACCGTTCACACAGCCACCACAGCGATCACACAGCCACCACAGCGTTCACTCAGCCACCACTCAGTGTTCTCACAGTCACCACAGCCTTCATACAACCACCACACAGCCTTCATACAGCCACGACACAGTGTCCATTCACTGTCTACATTGCCACCACACAGTCACTACACAGTGTCCACTCACTGTCTACATTGCCACCAGACAGTCACCACACAGTGTCCCCTCACTGTCTACATTGCCACCACACAGTCTCGACTCACTGTCTACATTGCCACCACACATTCACCACACAGTGTCCACTCACTGTCTACATTACCACCACACAGTCACTACATAGTGTTCATTCACTGTCCACATTATCACCACACAGTCACTACACAGTCACCACAGTCACCACACAGTCACTACACAGTCACCACAGTCACCACACAGTCACTACACAGTCACCACAGTCACCACACAGTCACTACACAGTGTCCACTCACTGTCTACACAACCCCCACTTAACCTTACACTTCATGGAGAGAAAACTTACATTCCACTAGTCCATTTAAGCAGAAAAATTCACTTTATGGCGTCGATGAAATGAAGAAAAGAAAGAGATATATTAAAGTTTTTATCCTCTTCATCCCGAGTTGAGGCAATTAGAAACAATGTTTCTGTCCTGCGATGAAATATCGAGCGCCGTTAATTTGTTTATCTTTTTAAGTTCAATGTGTATTTTGTAAATCCTTGAGCAGAATTTCTGGAAGTCATTAATCTATTTTATGTTCTCTTTCTAAAATATGTTTTTTTGTGGACACCTGTAATTTGTTGTATCATGTTTTTTTGTGGACACCTGTAATTTGTTGTATCATATGTTTTTTTGTGGACACCTGTAATTTGTTGTGTCATCTCCAGTTCTGGTGAAATGCTTCACTGTTTCTTGGTTATGTTTTCTAAATTTTACCAATGTTTGAAAGTCCTTGCTGCTCGGAGTTAATATTGGAATACATTGGTGCACTTCGGGTAGTTGGAATTAACCAATACACTTTCAATACATTGTTACAAGTTTTATTTAGCTGGTATGCAGTACACTTAAAATGTTTACATTAAATCTTAATTATAGTGTATATATTTGCTTCTCTGTGCAGTATAATGCTATATTATGATATGTTGCTTCACTGTGTTACATTCACTTGATTCGTGATTCCATTGTCATGTTGCTCATCCGTACGTGAATTCACTGTACGTAAATTTTCTCTAATCATAGCATGATACTGTATACTGTTATTTCCGTAAAATATGTACTACTTGTAATAGTGTTGCAGCGTACTGTTGTACTAAAAGTGGCAGCACTTGTATATAAGTGTGAAACACAGGTGAAGACGGCCTCCATATTTCACCGTCAGTCGAATTTTTGGCAGCAATTCTGTAACCAAAATAGATGCAAAGAAAGTTTTAATTGAGACAGGTTTAAGTTCTGTGTAGAGCTTTATTATCTTAATATTTTTGTGTGACATTTGATAAAGATTTACACAGAGCGCAATATTGCTGCCATTACAGCTTGTTCTACACCTTACCTGGAGATACCTGGAGAGGGTTTCGGGGGTCAACGCCCCCGCGGCTCGGTCTAAGACCAGGTTGTTGTTCAGTACTCGTGACAGTGCGCGTCTGTATTCAGTAGGTCTCACTGAGGCAGTGGACTGTTGTATTCAGTAGGTCTCAATGAGGCAGTGGACTGTTGTATTCAGTAGGTCTCAATGAGGCAGTGGACTGTTGTATTCAGTAGGTCTCAATGAGGCAGTGGACTGTTGTATTCAGTAGGTCTCACTGAGGCAGTGGACTGTTGTATTCAGTAGGTCTCAATGAGGCAGTGGACTGTTGTATTCAGTAGGTCTCACTGAGGCAGTGGACTGTTGTATTCAGTAGGTCTCAATGAGGCAGTGGACTGTTGTATTCAGTAGGTCTCACTGAGGCAGTGGACTGTTGTATTCAGTAGGTCTCAATGAGGCAGTGGACTGTTGTATTCAGTAGGTCTCACTGAGGCAGTGGACTGTTGTATTCAGTAGGTCTCAATGAGGCAGTGGACTGTTGTATTCAGTAGGTCTCACTGAGGCAGTGGACTGTTGTATTCAGTAGGTCTCAATGAGGCAGTGGACTGTTGTATTCAGTAGGTCTCACTGAGGCAGTGGACTGTTGTATTCAGTAGGTCTCACTGAGGCAGTGGACTGTTGTATTCAGTAGGTCTCAATGAGGCAGTGGACTGTTGTATTCAGTAGGTCTCACTGAGGCAGTGGACTGTTGTATTCAGTAGGTCTCAATGAGGCAGTGGACTGTTGTATTCAGTAGGTCTCAATGAGGCAGTGGACTGTTGTATTCAGTAGGTCTCACTGAGGCAGTGGACTGTTGTATTCAGTAGGTCTCACTGAGGCAGTGGACTGTTGTATTCAGTAGGTCTCACTGAGGCAGTGGACTGTTGTATTCAGTAGGTCTCAATGAGGCAGTGGACTGTTGTATTCAGTAGGTCTCACTGAGGCAGTGGACTGTTGTATTCAGTAGGTCTCAATGAGGCAGTGGACTGTTGTATTCAGTAGGTCTCACTGAGGCAGTGGACTGTTGTATTCAGTAGGTCTCACTGAGGCAGTGGACTGTTGTATTCAGTAGGTCTCAATGAGGCAGTGGACTGTTGTATTCAGTAGGTCTCACTGAGGCAGTGGACTGTGTTATTCAGTAGGTCTCACTGAGGCAGTGGACTGTTGTATTCAGTAGGTCTCACTGAGGCAGTGGACTGTTGTATTCAGTAGGTCTCAATGAGGCAGTGGACTGTTGTATTCAGTAGGTCTCACTGAGGCAGTGGACTGTTGTATTCAGTAGGTCTCAATGAGGCAGTGGACTGTTGTATTCAGTAGGTCTCACTGAGGCAGTGGACTGTTGTATTCAGTAGGTCTCACTGAGGCAGTGGACTGTTGTATTCAGTAGGTCTCACTGAGGCAGTGGACTGTTGTATTCAGTAGGTCTCACTGAGGCAGTGGACTGTTGTATTCAGTAGGTCTCAATGAGGCAGTGGACTGTTGTATTCAGTAGGTCTCACTGAGGCAGTGGACTGTTGTATTCAGTAGGTCTCAATGAGGCAGTGGACTGTTGTATTCAGTAGGTCTCACTGAGGCAGTGGACTGTTGTATTCAGTAGGTCTCACTGAGGCAGTGGACTGTTGTATTCAGTAGGTCTCACTGAGGCAGTGGACTGTTGTATTCAGTAGGTCTCACTGAGGCAGTGGACTGTTGTATTCAGTAGGTCTCACTGAGGCAGTGGACTGTTGTATTCAGTAGGTCTCAATGAGGCAGTGGACTGTTGTATTCAGTAGGTCTCAATGAGGCAGTGGACTGTTGTATTCAGTAGGTCTCAATGAGGCAGTGAACTGTTGTATTCAGTAGGTCTCACTGAGGCAGTGGACTGTTGTATTCAGTAGGTCTCAATGAGGCAGTGGACTGTTGTATTCAGTAGGTCTCACTGAGGCAGTGGGGTGCTGAGCTCAGCAGATCACTGTGCATTGTGCACTGCTGTGCACAATAGCAACAACTGCACATGCACACTTGTACCATTATAGTGTTCCACATTTTTACTCGACTTCATTAAGTTCTTCAAATTTTCTTGGCATTTCTCTCTTATACTGAACTACACATATAATTGAACATGCAATCTTGTACAAGCTCCTGTACCTGGATACTTACATGGAATTACATAGAAATGTGAATATACCTGTTCCTGAAGGCTTACATTTATTTGAAAATGCACCTGCATAAAGACGAACCTATTCATTTTCATTCATATACTTGTACACGTTATGTATCTAATGTTGAGCCTTTTATTCAATATTATATAGCTAATGCTATTTTCGTTAGCATCTTAAACGAAAATATCATGCTTATAGTCTTATTTGCCTAATATATTTAGCTACATAAATAGGTAGGATGTTTCAAACATACTGCACTTTCTGTCCTGGTAAATTCGAGTATTTTGATTGGCTGCCCCATGCTTGTTTATAGTCTTTGATGTGAGGCAAGCCGAGAGAGTACCTGACCTGACACCTGCGGTGCATCTCCAAGAGACTTATTTAAAATTAGTGATTTTTGACATTTTGTGATTGTGTATTGAGACTCATTATGCTTCAGACCCAAGTCTGCCTCTCGACTTACCTTCTTCTGACTGGCAACTACACACTGCTGTAGTCAGGATTTAGAGTTTGCTGAACTCAGATTCAGTAAATTGTTAGTATTAGTTTTTATTTTCTATGGAGGACATGTCGTTTGTCCCGGGTGAGGTCGTTCTTGTGTCTTTTTAGCCCGACGCTGTGCTGCTCACGGATAAATTATGTAACTTGCTGTATGGTGGATTGGTTAATTTATTATTAAAGCAAGCTTCGCTTACTGCCTTTCTGTTGGTCAGAAGTTAGTTTATTTAGAGACTTGTTGGCTTAACCAGTACACACACACACACACACACACACACACACACACACACATACACACATACATTATTATTTTAGCACTTTCGAGTACAATGTCGTATAGTAACATGCCAGATGGTACAGTTTATCACTAAAATTATATTACTGTACATAATATAAGTTCATGTACTTGTATATTGGATAGTCATGGTTTAAAGTTAGAGAAGCTATGCACGTAGAGGTGTGTACGAGGCTAGATCTAGCATAATATTTTTTCTTTGTATATATTGTCAACCTTGGTAACTCTTTTTGGTTCTTTACAGTTCTCAGACTTTTTATAGTTGGTAATTATTCTCCCAGTTGTAATCCTATAGGTAAAGCCTATTGTTAAAAAATGCTAGTGAGTGGATAATTCGTCCAGAGTTAGTACTGACGAATTTTTGTTACTAAGGCTGAAACAGCATAGATTCTAGAGGGCAATCAAGAGGCCTATCCGGGATGCTCTTGATTCAAAGTGTTGGGTATTCAGTTTGAATTTCAAGTGGTGACTGCAGTCAGGCATATTAAGCATTCTTTTGATCTAAGGAGTTTGAGCTCAGTTTTGTTCACCATAAATGGTGAATGTGTGTACCGGTCCGATTCTTTTGATCCAAGGAAATGGAGATATTTTTAATGAGTTACTTCTCTGACAACAAAACTAGCTGGAATAATCTAGTTTCTAAAGCAGTCTTTTTCAAAAAAGTTTAGCCTTCTATGATCATGCACTCTGTGTATTCTCTTATTATGTATCTACATGTGAAACATAATTTATATTCTATAACTCACGAAGTTTTCAGTACATTGAAACTTCGGACATAACAGAAGGTAGCTAAATACTTGGATATAAAATATAATAAAAATTACAATGGAAACAGTCAGATCTTTAATTCGTGATATACTGTTTCCTGTATATGCAGTATTTTTTTGACTCTGTCTTATTCAGAGAAGCTGAGGCAAATGTGTCAGAGCCTAGTATAAATATTTTCACTCCGCACCTGAGACACGAACTCAGTGTAGCAGACAGTATGACTTTGCCTTATACTGGTCCTACTTCTTCTTGTTGTAGATTCGCCGGTACATCCGGCCCGGGTCTTCTCCAAATGGTGACCCGGTGTCCTACTGATACTACTCCTTTATATACTAATCCTGGACCTGATCTAAATTCTCAGGGAAAGACTGGAATAAGCGCTACACCTAGAGAACGTCCAGAAAGATACATTCAATTTCTTACTTCTCTTCTGCCTTCTTGTTCTATCTTAGATGAGCGGTTTGAGAAGATGGATCCTAAATAAAGTTGCTTATTGCACAAACAGAGACACATAGGAAGTTTAATAAAGAAGATTTCCTTAAACAGACTGCTTGATCACAGCAACTTTCTAACACAATGCAAGACTCATTTAACATTAGAGAAAGCAGCTTCATTGGTTCCTAAGTTCACTGTGATTGACATCGATACATCTATGTATTCGAAAACCAGGATAATGCAATGAATTTCCTCGTGCACAGTGCTTTGACAGGTAGAGCAATGATTTGTAAAACTACCGAACCCTTTGATAAGTAATTAAATTACAATATTTCTAAGCGACTATACTGGAAGCATATGTTTTTTAACCGTGAATTATCAACGTGCATTTTTGAAAAGTAAACCAAGACAATTTTGTATGGAGTTTGCATGTGAGGTAAAAAAAAGATAGCTTATGATAGGTTGTACAGGGCCATAAATAGTCAATCATTTGATAGGCTATTTCAGTTAATACTCTATGATGTTTTCCATACAGAATCATATATATTAGAGAAAGCATCTCTGTCCGATAATTGTGAAATTCTCTCAAAACTGTGTACAAGAGAACACTACAAAACAAAGCCACAAAGCAAAAGCCTGACCCTCCACATATAGCTCACACTTTCTAAATCTGTCTCTAGAGGAAGACGGAAGTTTGAAAAAAGGAAGCAAAAAGTTAAGTGCCCCTTTTTTAAAAGAAATAGTCACGAAAGGGAATGTTGCTGTCCTTTGGAGAGAGATATGAGAAGTGATCGTGAGGCTGACACACCTCGTTTTCAGTAATTGTTCAAGCTATTTCACCTCAGGTTGACAATCACCCCAGATGACTAAAATCAGAGATGATGGATGATAAAATTCGTCAACAGTGAGTTATTACCTGTCTAAAGGAAAGAACGGACTGAACGAATCTGACCTAGCATAAGTTATTACCTTGTTAGACACAGGGAGTTATCTCGCCCTGTTGAGGGAAGATACATTCCTACTATCCGATGACATCTATGGCAAAATAGATGTCCTTTTAGAAGTTTATGGAGCAGCTGTGATAAAAGTGCCTCTCTATAAAGTGTACAAGGAGGCAAGCTATTATACTGGTTTGTCTCAGTTCAACGATAGTTCCGCATCAGGAAATCTGGTATCCTCATCGTTAATGGCATGTTAAAAGCTACTATATATGAGGAACCATTTGTGATTGATAATATTTCCGTCGAAACCTACGAGGAAGAAGTGATAGTAAGAGTTAACCATCCTTGTCTCCTGCAGAGTTTATTGATACTAATGATGATTGGGCCTGAATATTAACTCTTCTTCACATAAGACTAGTCAGGACATATTTGAGTTCAAATTATCACTAACGAAGACTTGCACAAGGATCAATATGCTGACCAGTCTCTAGAAAGCCTGAGGGATATAGCAGTGACTGAGGAAGAAGCCAAGGATCTTACTAATTATTATTATTACAATGATGCATTAATGGTGAAATGTACTTGCAAGTCCACAGCTGACAAAGTTTTGCCTACTGTGGCGCTGGTGTAGTTTTGCAAGAAACACTTCGTGAACAAGTTATTTTGTCCGACAGTCCAGTAGGAGAACATTTTGGGTGTTAAGAAAACACCTGGTAAACTGGCTAAACCTCTACACGTGGCCTAACGAGACATCACCGCTTGCTCTGCTTATTTCTATCTCAGCTGCAGGAGAACCAGTCTCACATATTAAATTATGTTGGTTTTCTACCTATAATCAAGCTAGGAAACCAATGCATATTCATTCTTATGGATGTGTCGACACGTTTTCCTGAAGCAATTCCTATCAAAAAGATTAATTCACTTGATATCGTAAGAGCAGTAATGAGATTTTTCTCATATGTTGGTTTGCCACGAGGGGTTTAGTCGGATCTAAGATCCACCTCATCTAAAATCGTTCGTGATGCATTTTCTCATATAGGAATTAAGTCTGTGCTTTCTATTTGTTACCTATACTTGTGATCGATGTTAGAGAAAATGACCAAAAAAGCCTCAATTTTAGCCCACTTCGATCTGATATTCATATGAACACCATCACAAGGTAGTGATTGCAGTGATGTACAACCCGCCACAGAATGGAAGGAGGCCAAGCCCAGAGTGCGATGAGAGCAACAGAGAACTGTGGACACACTAGCTTAGGTAGACAGAAGGGCCTATTTGGGTAGGACAGAGTTACTAGTTGTCGCGGATTTCAGTCACAAGGAGATTGACTGGGAAAACCTAAAGCCTCATGGGTGACCAGAAACGTGGAGAGCTAAGATGATGGAAGTGGTACTGGAAAACGTCATGCATCAACATGTTAGAGACACTATGCTGAATACGAGGTAGTATGTAAAATCATAGAGAAAATTATCAAAAGAAGTGTGGTGGAACACCTAGAAAGGAAAGAGCTTATACATGATAATCAACACGGTTTCAGGGAGGAAAAAATCCTGTGCCACAAACGTTATGAATTTTTACGACAAGGTAACAGAAATAAGACAGCATATAACAGGGAGGATGGTATACAGTAGAAGAGATTAGTGCAAAAGCTAGAGGAGTAGGGAGGAATAACAGGAAAGGCACTGCAATTGATCAGGGAAAAACTGGCAGGAAGGAAACGAGTGATGGTACGTGACAATATGTCAGAGTGGATACACGTGACGAGAGGGGTTCCTCAAGGGTCAGTCCCAGGGCCGGTGCTGTTTCTGGTATATGTTTGCAGTCGATATGAAGCTAATGCAGAGAATTCAAGCGGACGAAGATCAGGTAGGACTATAAAGGGATATGGATAGGCTACAAATCTGCTCCGACAAATGACTCCTGGGGAAGGTCAAAGAAGACCGCAGACGGACCGCAATGGGGTCAAAGGCTGCAAACATACGAGACGCACATCAACCAAATAACTGCTGCAGCTTATGGGCACCTGGCAAACCTAAGAATAGCGTTTTGACACCTTAATAAGGAGTCATTCGAGACACTATACATCGTCTACGTCAGGTCCATATTGGAGAATGCAGTACCAGTATGGACCCCACACCTGATCAAGCACGTCAAATAATTTGGGTATGACCTACTTCCACTGGGAAATCCCGCCTACCAGTGACTATGCCCTCGTCTGCTACCCGTCCCTGTCATCTGACGCCTACTTAAGGTCAAGCCTCCTTACCTGGTCTTCTGCCGGGTCACCATTTGGAGAAGACCCGGGCCGGATGTACCGGCGAACATACAACAACAACCTGGTCTTCAGAATCTCCAGACCTACGGTGCTGAACACACCAACTCCAAGACTGAGGCACTGATTACCTCATCTTTTGTATATAGTTCTACTGTCTTCATATTATGTCCTAGAATTTTGTATTGATAAAGCCACTGGATGGCGAAACGTCTGCTATAAAGATACCCAGATGTTGCACATGTGTCTTAATTTGAAGCTTCTGTCTTCAGACTATCCTTACTCAGAGATTCTCTTATCGCGTCTTGGAGTATCTTCCTCCATCAGGAGAGATTATCCAGGTGGTATATATTAATTCATTATACTTCTTGTTTTCCACAAATAAAAATGGAAGTCGTGATACTCTTAATGCAAGATACAGGAAAATGTCTGTTTAGTGACCTCACACTATTATATATTTCCCATCTTGCAGTTTATTACAACAAAAGGTAATTTAATCATGAAAGTAAGGTGTCATGCTAAGGTTTTATTTCTTTGAAATAAATATCATCATGGGTCGAACAGCGCTTCAGGAATAGAAACTAATTGGATCAGACCTGATTACTTCCTGTTTCCCAGGCACTGCATGACCTTTAATGGTTTAGTGTTTTCTCATAAATATGAAAATAATTAAAATGATCGAAAATGAGAACTGTTTATAAGGTATCACACACGACTCCTTAACAGTAAAATATATTTTCTTAAAAAGGTCTAAAAAATTAAGGTGCAAAACAAGTGTTCCTTATTATTTCACGTCTTATGTCACAATGTCATGTTTGACATCTTACGAATAATTCCATAAGTGTTGTGAGCTCCAGCGCTGAGACACACTCTGAGGGCTCACTTTCTCTTCCGTACAGGCAACAAGAACAAGAAGGTGTCCGTTAGCTGGAGCCCGCCTGAGTTTGATGAGAGGCTACCGAGCAATATTACTGTGATGGAGGGGGAACCAGCTTCCCTGCCTTGCGTCGTCACCAAGCTCAGGGGCAGATCTGTACGTATTCCCTTTATTAAATATTCAGATATTGTTCTCACTGTTGGTAACCACCAGGTAACACCGAAGTTCACATATATATTTTTTACCTTGTTCAATTTACAGCCTACGAGCTGTTATCCTAAAACGCTTATTTCAAGTCAAATTATATTAGTAAGAACACTGGCAACAAAATATACAGAGTTTTACATACGTGAGTGTCTGGGTTCGATTCTCGGCAAGGGTAGAAACGTTTGGGGTGTTGCCTTACACTGGTTGTCCATGTTCACCCATCAGTAGAGTGGGTACCTGGGTGTTAGTTGACTAGTGTGGGTCGCATCCCGGGAAAAAATTGACCTAATTTGGCCGAAATGCTCTGCATAACAAGCGGCTTTCTATTTGGTAGTATGTCATTGATGTCAGCTAGGACTGTATACCTTGTACATGTACTTGTAGAAATAAAGATATTAATATTATTATTATTCTTACTTACCCACCTACCTATGTACCTACCTGCCCATTTATCTACCTAATACCTAGCAACTACCTACGTTACTAACTAATTTTTAAATTACTTTCCAACATACATCCACACCATGTTTCTACCTTCCTACCTACTTACCTATCTATCTACCTACCTATGTATATTGCTACCTATCTTGTTATCTCTTTTTTTTTTTATTTAAGAAAATACATATGTACAAGTATAAAAAAGAAGGAACACCTTGGCAATGCAAAGCCATGAAACGCAAATAAAAAAATAAACAATTAAACAACTAAATGCATGTCACACCAATAATTTTTTTGAAACTGTTAACAGGAAACGAAAATTATCTCTGTTCACTTTGTTGACATGACGGACGACCACCGTCTGCACAACATACGTAAAAGCTAAAAAAAACACCCTTAACCTAACCAAAGGCCATGAATATAAACATACATAATGCAATATACATGCAACAAATATGTCAATACATCAGCAAGAAATAATTAATGATACTACTTCCGCCCAAGAAACAAACTTAAACATTTCTGATGTCAATCCTAAAAACCCCTCTGACAAATTTTTTGTTTGTTCATAAGTTATCTAAATATACGTACTTAACAATACAAACACATCAAGGTTTCTCCTTATTGACAATCAAAAGCATTGCATAATTACTAAAAACCTACGTAGTAGGTCACAAAAATCACACTAATATTTTAGCTACAAGAAAGGTCCGTGAATTGACGCTACCTTCCAATCGACTACCTTGAGAACTGAACAAAATCTTACTAAAAGAAACTGAACAGTACCTTACACGTCTATAACAAAAAAGTACCTGACGTACTTCTAAGATCAATAACTTAGTTAATGTGAATATTTGATCACAAAACATCTACTTAGTGTACAGAAAAACCCACATACCCCATGCATACTACATGACATTATATACAATACATACCAGTGAAAAAATCAATGAACCGAAATGCGTCCCAGGACGCACACTTTAATCTATCGTAATCTTCCTACCTGCCTACTTTTTTTGTTTATATTGTAAATAAACCGATTTATACATTATGTGCATATCATTTTCCTTTCATAGTGGGTCCACACTCTTGAATTAAAATGATGCATAGTACAATATTTTCCATAATTCACAGTTAACCGTACAAATTTTAAGGACATTACTGTATACACAAAAGGGACTCCTAGCCCATCAAAATTCCATCAAATAACATTAACGCCCACACGAACGTTATTTATTACTTAATATGAGGCAAGAACTGCATTCCCAGGGTTAGGCTACCCAGGCTGAGGCTACCCAGGGTTAGGCTACCCAGGGTGAGGCTACCCAGGGTAAGGCTACCCAGGCTGAGGCTACCCAGGCTGAGGCGCATTACATATCAAATCAATACAGCAGAAAAGTAATAAGACCTTCACAGAATATCCGCACATAGTAAAATAATGGTAAGAACACTGCTAGAGACACAACATTGGCACATACGCCATACAAAGCTCATGAACCCAATGGTTTCAACATTATCCCCACTGCGTACATGCCTATATACTATTCAATGCTCATTACCACATTACAGTATGTAATAATAATCTCGACGCAGACGCAGGGCCCTCAGTCCGGTCCATATGTTGCCCCAATCATATACCGGGTATTCTGCCTCTCCCTCCATTACAGCCCTCCTCCACCCGATCCTCTCCAAGGCACTCGCTGTCAACCTCTGTGTGTTCCTCATTACCATCAGGTTGCGCAGCAAATCGCAACACTGCACCAGCTCTTTCCCCTCCCACCACCTACTCAACTCGCTTATGACGCTACCCACTCTTCTCCCATCCACACCTTCCAACCTCACAACACATCTTTTTACATAAATGCACAACAACCTGAGTTCTAAAGGTATAAGCCCTAATCCCCCCAACCCCACCCTATTCCTTACAATTTCCTTCCTTAGCCAGGGCTTACCATATGCCCATACATACCTAAACACTCATACCTCCAACAGCCTCACATCGTCCTGCAACAGAGGGTAAATCACCGCTATATGCCACAACTTACTATAAATCATCGCATTCACCGCGATCACCCTCTGTTGCAGAGTTAGATCCCCCTGCCCTCCAACCCCTCATCCTCTCAATCGCTGCCCTCACAACCCTCCCAGAATTCTCACACCTCGCTTCCCTACTATCTCTCATATATACAACCCCACAAATTTTAACCTTTACCACGACTGTCCACCCATACCTCATACCCATTCTTCCACCAATCCACGTCCCCACCTCCAACAAACTCGACTTTGCCCCATTAACCCGCATGCCTGTAGCCTCGCAAAATACCCTCATGATTCTACCTACATTCCCTAAACCCTCCTCATTACCCACCAGAACCATTGTATCGTCGACATACCCGACTATGCCGGGTTCATTGCACCTATCGACATCGCCCCTCCCCACCCCTTCCCCAATCAACCTATAAAACGGATCTTGTATACATGCCAACAATATCTGCGACAAGGGACATCCCTGCCGCAGACCCCTATCCATGCCCACCTCCCTCCCAACATGTCCGTTCACTTGCACATGCACGCACGCCCCCTTATACACAGTTTCCACCCTCCGAACCACTTCCTCCCCAAACCCCTGCAGCCGCATGACCTCAAACAACACATCTCTTTCAACACTATCATGCGCTCTCCAATCCAACGCTAGCACACCACCTTCATTCCTGCTTTCAATAAAATCTTTTATTCTCTCATGCCTCCGAACCATACTATGACCCAGAATCTCGCACTGCCCTTCAGCAATCACTTTGCCTATCACCCTTTTCATTCTGTTCCCCAAAACTTTTGCGAACACCTTATAATCAGCACACATCATAGCAAAAGGCCTATAATTCTGGATCGTGTCCCCATTCTCCCCTTTTTTAACTAACACCACTACCCCTGTACCCTGCTCACACCCCATGCATCCCTCATCCTTCATCCGATTTAGCAATTTCACCATGCACTCCCTCATAACCTCCCAATGTACCCTATAAAAATCATTTGATATACCATCTATACCTGGTGCCTTCCCTCTACTCAACCCGTTCACCGCCTCCCATACTTCCTCCTTGCTAATTTTCCCTCCCATGCTCTCTCTGTCCACCTCCCCCAACACACTGGATACCCTCCATTAAGACACTCCTCTAACGCTCCCCACCATTCACACTTCACAAATATCTCTCAAACCACTTGTCTACATATACGCCCACCGCCTCGGTCGTCCTGAGTTGTTGTCCCTTCCCAAAACCATCTATATCCTCCTCCACTTCGATGCAATTCACAGTCATTCCACCCCGCCTCTTCCTATAATTCCCCAACACACATGCTGAAGACCTGTCTCCCCACATTATGTCATCCATTCCTGCCTTCAGTCGTACTGCATCATACCTTTCATTCTGTATTTCCCTCAGTTTTTCCTGCAACTCCCTGATCTCGTTCATCGCATAAGGTCCCCCTCCCTCATAACAACTGCTCAATTGCCCCTCAACATACTTTTGCAGACCATACTTCCAGCATGCATCCTCTCGCCCAAGCCTTTTATAAAACTCCCGAATCCCTGACTTTGCCTTATTTCCCACTAGTGCACTAAATGTCCCTCCCTCCTTCCTTCCTCCCACATCCCTCCCCACCATCGCGCAAGCCTTTCTTTCCGTTCCTCCCCAACTAGCAACTTGACATTCAATTTCCAATAACCCCTGTACCATCTTACCACTCCCTCCCAATTAACCTCCACTAACACGCCTCTGTGGTCCGAAAAACCTACATCTATAATCAGAACGCCCCCTATCGTCACCTGTCCCATTACATAAATCCTATCTAATCTAGCCGCATGCCCTTTACGGATGAAGGTATGCTCCACCCCCCTCCCCAACAACATCCACCAAGCCCGCACTACCCAAGACATCCCTTAATACCCCCAACTCACATCCTGCACCCCTAGGCTCTACATCCCTCTTTCGGACCACACAATTCCAGTCACCCTTTACAATCGCTACCCTAGGTAACCCTCCCAAGGCGTACACCACAAAATCCCTCACAAAATCCGTTTTTTCCCTTCTGTTGTGTTCTGCTGGCATGTAGACTCCAATGAAACATACCCTCACCCCTCCCCAGTCCCCATCAACTTTCACTATTCTTACCCCCCCCCCAGCACTCTTCCCACGCTAACAGTTTAAAAGGGCTTGACTCCTGTATGACCACTGCAACCCCTCCCTTTAATCTGCCCGATTACCCTGCATAAATACTATACCCCTTCAAGCGTAAGTCTCGTCCATACCTGTGATTATGTTCTTGTATAAACCCAACATGCACACCAAAACGTCGTAATGTCACTTCTACCCACCTACGTTAAATCTCCGCCATCATTCCATTTACGTTAATCGTTAAACACTTGAATACAAATGAGTGGGTTTTCCTTTTGACCTTTGTGGAAGCAGCATGGCAATTTTACCCGAGCCTTCCCCTTTATTAACAGTCTTCCCTCCCCTGGCTCCTTCCGTTCCCTGCAACCCACCCTTGCCCCTCCGTGCCACATCCACCCAAGGTTTTTTGCAATTTCTTTGCGTGGGCGTAAGTACATCGTCACTGTCAGATAAAGCCACCGAACACTTGCGGGATACCCCCACCACTTCCATTCCCATGCCACTTTCACTCACGTGCACTAACACTTGCACCTCACCACACACCAATGCATTTTCTTCAAGGCTACCACACCCCACTCCAGCAGCACCATCAGTGACCTCCACCATGCCACTACCACCACCCACACTCATCTCTGGCAACGGGTTGTCAAGAAGGCTCCCCAACACCGTTTGCAATGTAATACCGGGCAGTTATCCAAAGCACCCTCCAGGCTTCCTGCCGCTCCTTCCACTCCTGCCTGTGACGCATCTGGAATGGTGAGACACATCTCCACACCATCAACAATATCACTCCACTTTTTCGGCTGATCCTCCCGATCCTTCATCGTCATCTCACTCCTTACATCTGTCTCACTGGGGCCCACAGGACCCTCATCAAAGCGCTGTGTGCCTCTCCTCACACAGTCAGCTGCAACATGCTCGTAGGCACCACAGATGTGGCACGTACGCCTTTGTCCAATGTACGTCATGTACACCTGCATGCGGAACTCCGGCATCACCACATACGGCAGTATGGGTCGTTGTACTGTCTCCATTCAAGGCTACACCATAGAGATCCGATGTATCAATCCTGTACGTGTCCCGTAATATGGCCGGCAGGACAGTAGCAGCAGTGGACTGGTAAATCGCCCCTTGCACGACGTCTATGTAAACAGTATTCACTCTCCTCCGACTTGCAGCCGCCATGTTGGTGAAAATATAAAGCTTCGCTGTATCACCACCAGGAGGCAGTCCGCAGATGTCTGACCAGTATGGTCGCTGGTCAGGGAATTAGCTTGCTTTCTAATTACCCACCTACCCATGTACCTTGCTTCCTACATAACTACCTATATTTCTGGTTACTCTCATTATTTGCAATCTGCCTCAGTGACGACTTACCTACCTTCCAATTCTGCTACGTACCTATTTCTTTGCCTTGCTACTTACTGTGGCATGTTATGAGTATGTTACATTTTATTTGTCGTATGTCACGCTCCCATATAGGCTGCCTCCCAACCAGTGAACCAGGTGCTAAGGATTTAACAATCAATAGGGGCTCCGTTGTTATATCTGTATCTCAGTTCATCGGCCAATCACAGACAAACCCGCCAAAGCTGTGAATCAATGTGGTTCACTTGTGAAGGGAGTTTTGGCAGACATGTCTGGGCTGCTGGTCGCTCACGGTGCTTTCTCTGGCTGTTTGCATTTTTGCCTCCTTTGTTCACCGTGTTGTACACTTGCTCTTACCTTACTGTACATGTTGTAAATACCAGCTTGCTTATTTGGTGAAGGAAACACAAGTCATATAGTTGTTGTTGTCTTTTGCTGGTTCCATTTATTATTAAATTACGGTAAGGTGTTCAGGCCATTCTACACCTGTGTTCACAGTACTTACCTACCTTGATACCTGGGAATGGGGTAATGACATTAGCTAGCTAGCTTTAAACTAGGAATAGTCAAAGGTATGGGTTTTTGTGGAAAAGCAACAAAATATGGTACAACAGAAATGGGCAGTGAGAATTATCATTGTAAGTTTTGGGGATACCAGTTATAGGCAGAATGACCCCTCTAGGAAGGTTCCTTGACGCTGGTGAAGGGCTCTTGATCTAGGGTATTGGATCTGTTCTCCTGTTCCCTGAATTGAGCCTGAATACCTTCCATCCCCCCCCCCACTACAGGCGCTGTATAATCCCTACGGGTTTAGCGTTCCCCTTGGTAGTAATAATAATAATAATAATAATAATAATAAAAATAATAGGCAGAATGAGGCAAAGTTACTGGTGAATATTGGAAAGCCATTGACACTAGGTGATAAGGACAGCAACAGAGATAGTGGAGGAGCAATAAAGATAATGGTAGCGATAAAACAAGACAGACGAGTTGAGATCAGTTACAAGTGTGAGTAACATTAACGGATTTGCCATAACTGAGACGTGGTTCAATACGAAGACTCGGGACATGCCTGCTGAATGTCACATTCCGGGTTTTAAATTATTCCATGTTGACAGAAATAATGGGAAGGGAGGTGGGGTGGCACTATATGTCCGATAACACTTGAATTGCTGCATAAAAAACGGGTATAAAGACTGAAAAAAATAATTTTAGGCATGATATACTGTCTCCCAAACTTGGATAGAGACCAAGGGAAACAGTTTTGTTAAGAAACTGTTATGGTCACAAGACACGAAAATGTAATTTTAGGAGACTAACTTTAGTCAAATTGACTGGAATTCCTTGACTGGAAATGTAAAGTCAAACAACCTTCCTAGAGATAATTCTAAACAGTTTATGACAGAACCAACGAAAAGAAATGACCTGCTTGATTTAGTTGATTTCTCATTGTATGGGAGAACCAGCATATTCTTAATCTGAGATGTAATCCTAAGTTCAGTCTTATCATATCTTTCCTTGCTGCCTGCAAAGCCGTTTCTACAAACTCCTTAGTATACTATAGTTTTGAAGCAATATAATTTTTTGTCATCATACAAACACGGTGAGAAAAACACTCCATTTTACTTTTGTTTCATATAGTAGTGGTTGTGTGTCCAAACATTAGTGGCTTTCCTATATACCGTAAACCTGAACTTTCTATTAACCCAGTAGATCAAAACTTTTAAGAATGGAAGTTTTAAACCCACCTCTTTCTTCAAAGTGGATTTAACAGACGGGATAAGAGCAATAAGTCTCGGTACAAATATGTCCAGATTCCTATCATTCGGCCAAAGACAGATGTAATCTACTTAACTGAACAACTTAGCTACATGGGGCAGAATATCTTTCAAAAGTTTTGTCTCGAAAAACTCCATATACAGATTTCTTAATAGGGGAGACAATGGATATCCCATAGCCATTCCCTTCCTTTGAGAATAATATTTACCTTAAAACTCTAATTTGCAATCAACTACAAACAACTTAATGGTGTTGTTATTGAATGGCAGGGGAAAGCTCATGTAATTCTTCATCCAGATAATATAACAGATCTGTAACAGGAACTTGGATAAATAATGCCATGACATCAAAACTTACTAGTGCAAAATCATTGGACATATTCAAATTATCCAATTTGTCAAAAAGGTCAAGGTTGTTTTTTTGGTGTGGGCTTCACAAATGTTGCCAAGCAGGAGGAATTTCTGGGAGGCATTTAGGTTTGATCCAAGGAAGAGCAGGTCAAATTCCTCCGCTCAAGCTGTCACCGGCATTCCTCAATACATATTACGAGGTTTTAGTCTTGCCGGCTCATTCTCACCTTTCATTCTTGTGTCTCCTCCTCACGTCTTGACTCGTAAAACTCTCCATTGTTCCTTCTATTATCTTTCCTCTTTATTCCTGCTTGTATTTTCATTCTTCTCTTTGAGTCTGACCAGTCTCCCTGCATCAGTTTGACACATACGTACACACACACACAGTCATTATATATAATGACTAGATGTCTACGTGGATGATGTTCTGGGGTCATCGCCCCCGCGGCCTGGTCAGTAACCAAGCATGAGATCCTCTGACATGATCACTCCCAGGTCTTTGACATTAGTTTTTCGCTCTATTGTGTGGTTAGAATTTGTTTTATACTCTGATATAATTTTAATTTCCACACGTTTTCCATATCGGAGTAATTAAAATTTCTCAATAATACTTTTGTCAACCATTTGAGCAGGTTATGTGTTGCCAACCCCACCAGACTAATAATAGGCCTAGCTGCAAATCCCAGCTTATGAGTTTTTATCAGACCATATGTATAAGGAAGTGTCGCCGACCTAGCTGACAAATGCTTAATCAATTCCTCATTATTTTTCAGTAAAGTTCTAAGTTGTTTATTAAACTTACTATTAACCTGTCCAATGGGTTCATATTAAGATTCGCATAAGTTTCCATGTCTTCTAATAACATGTTCATTTTTACACTGTAATCTACTTTGTCCATAATTACTATCACATTCACTTTGTCTGCTTTTGTAAGGTGAAGTCAAGGATCTTTCCTTAATTCATTGTATGACTTAACAATTCGTCGAGGACATTCGGTTCCAAAGGTCTGAGCAAAGCCCCATATACCATGCCTTTGCAAATGGTGAACGTTTCCTGGCATAGGTCCTCTTCTTTTTTCCAGTTTCCAAAAATACTTAAGAAGGTCAACATAATTAGTGCCCCCGTTAGTAGTAGCGAAACTTAACCTGTAACCAAGCACTGTCTGTTGGTCCCAGGTCAGCTCAACACTCGACAGATTAATAGCAAAATCGGGTTAGCATGTTGAAATTAATCACTTTGATCTGTGAGGGTGTTTAGTTTTCTAGAATATAAGCATTTAGTTTTCCGTCTCATTCTCAAACATCTATATATGAAGTCAAATAAATGATCTTGCCACTCGAGTGGCACAATGTTAAAGAACATTTGTTTTGCCTTTCTCAATTCAATAGATAACATTTTCCTTTCATGTTTTAGCAGATCAATATTCTTGGTAAGTATTAATCTGTTTAGTTGGTTGAACTGGGTAGATGAAAGAATAACCAACGTGTTTTGAAGAAGCGAATTCACTGAGTCATTAGCGTAAAAACACAAATTTTAATTCTACTAAGGAGTTTGTAGAACCGGCTTTCCTGGAAACTAGAAAACTTATCATAGGACTGAACCTAGGATAACACCTCAAATAAGAATGTGCTGGTTCTCCCATACAATGAGAATTTATCTGTCTTGCCGAATGCCCTAAAAAGATTCAACATATATGTAGTTTTTAAGAATTCAAGGACATTTAAAAGCATTATGATCAAGAATTCTCCTCAACACCGTGTTGATGGTGTTTACAGGATTGGTTGTAACGCCTGCAACTTATCGTACATGGGACAGACTGGCAAACCTCTAGATGTTAGGTTAACACAGTACCAATATTCGATACGAACAGCTCTGGAATCTAATGCGATATTCAACTACACCCAGAAATTTATCAGAGTCCTGGTTACTTGCTCTTCTTAAACAGAAAAAAATATTTTAGAATCGGCATTTATAAAACATGATAAACATTCTTTATATAATAACAGATTTGATTTGTTTAAACTCGACTCCTTTATAACTGAGGACATTGTACATAATTTGAAGTTTTACACTGACGAATTGAGGGGTACTTAGGGTCTGCTTTTCCTGCCTGCTTTTATGGGTAGACCAACATTTGCCCAAGAATTGGGTGGGGTTAGCCTCTTTAAAATATGACTCTCTCCCTCTTGTTTAGGAGTTGCCCAAGACTCATTTTTTTATACCACAATATGAAATTTAATAAAAAAAAGTGCCAGATACTTTTGGAATCAAATTTTTAAGTCTTTTTTAACAAAAAGGTTTGGTTTCTAACGACATGTTTGTTATAATCATCACGTGACTAACATAGTGGTTCCTTGGTCGTTACTGTATATTCAGTGCTTATTGGCTTAATTATATGCATTATGCTTATATTCTTTAATATGCTATCTGCATTTTCTGGCACTTGGCACAGTTCTTCGTGCCAATTTCTGTTATTCTGGAGAAAGTCATTTCCCTGAACGAATTTGCCTGGATTTAATACTCTATCTCTGCAACACGAAAGGCCTTTTATTCAAATCCCCTATGTGATGTGGTTATTTTATATGTATATGTCGCGCCGAATAGGTAAAACTGGTCAGTTAGAAAGAACTCATTTAAAAGTAAGTCCTTTCGAAAAAAATCTCTTAAACATTTAAAGATTTTTTTTTCATTTATGGTAATGTAAAAATTAATAATTTTGTACCAAAAGAACCTTAGAAAACGTTTCTAACCTTATTATAACAGGCGAAATTTAATTTAGCATAATCCATCTAAATATATTTTAGATAAGTTTACAATAATTTAATAGTAAAGAAAGACAATGAATTATATTTTTTTTTCGTTAGGTTCACAAATTTTCGCTTCCCTTATTTGGCAAGAAGAGCATTGCTATTTAAGCCAAAATTGCAAGTTCTACCTATTCGACACGACATATATATATATATATATATATATATATATATATATATATATATATATATATATATATATATATATATATATATATATATATATATATATATATATATATATTTTGGCATAAACTGTAATTAAGAATCATCTAAATTATAGTTTCTATTTTCTTATATGTTTAAATATATTTTCATTTATGTTAATGTAGATTTTTTTGATATATAATATTTATGTATATAAATATATTAGATATAAATATTTATAATAAATATATATAATATATGTTGTGCCGATTAGTAAAACTGGTCAATTATGCAAGAACTCATCTAAAATTAAGTCCTAATCGACACAATTTTATTTATATTATAATATATATATATTTTATATTTATATTAATGTAATAATTTATAATTATTGTGCCAAGAGAAACTTTGCAAAACCAAACCTAACCTTATTACAACAAGCGAATTTGAATTTCTCTTCTAACCCAACTAAAATATTTTAGATAGTTAACATTATTTAATAATGTAATACAAATATAATGAAATATATTTTTGGTTAGGTTCAGAATGATTTTGCAAATTTTGATACACAAATTTTCTTGATTTATTTAATGTAAGAAAATTTTGCTATTTAAGCCAAATGCAGTTTTACCTAATCGGCACGACTATATATATATATATATATATTTTTTTTTTTTTTTTTTAGTTAAAATCGCCTGTCTGCGATATATTGTGCGTGTGTACTCACCTAATTGTGGTTGCAGGGGTTGAGACTCAGCTCCTGGCCCCGTCTCTTTACTGGCCGCTACTGGGTCACTTCCCGCTCCATGAGCTTTATCATACCTCTTCTTAAAGCTATGTATGGATCCTGCCTCCACTATATCACTTCTCAGACTATTCCACTTCCTGACAGCTCTGTGACTGAAGAAATACTTCCAAACGTCCCTGTGATTCATCTGAGTCTTCAGCTTCCAACTGTGACCCCATGTTGCTGTGTCCCATCTCTGGAACATCCTTGCCCTTCCCCAATCTTCATGACTTTACATTTGGCAGGGTTAAATTTAAGGAGCCAGTTACTGGACCAGGCTTGTAGCCTGTCCAGGTCTCTTTGTAGTCCTGCCTGGTCCTCATCTGATTTAATTCTTTTCATTAACTTCACATCAACTGCGAACAGGGACACTTCTGAGTCTATCCCATCCGTCATGTCATTCACATATACTAAAAACAAGGGTCTGTCCTAGATCTGACCCCTGTGGAACCCCGCTCGTCACAGGCTCTCATTGTGATATCTCATATCGTACCATGACTCGTTGTTGCCTCCCTGTCAGGTATTCTCTGATCCATTGCAGTGCCCTTCCTGTTAAATGTGCCTGATCCTCTAGCTTCTGCTCTAATCTCTTGTGAGGAACTGTGTCGAAGGCCTTCTTGCAGTCCAAGAAAATGCAGTCACCCCACCCCTCTATCTTGTGTCTTACTTCTGTTACCTTGTCATAAAACTCCAGAAGGTTTGTGACATAGGATTTGTCTTCCATGAATCCGTGCTGGTTGTAATTTATAATCTTGTTCCGTTCCAGGTGCTCTACCACTCTCCTCCTGATAATCTTCTCCATGAAGAAGACACTGGTCTATAATTTAGTGCCTCGTTTCTGTTTCCTTTCTTAAAATTGGGAACTACATTTGCTGTCTTCCATACCTCAGGTAGTTGCCCAGTTTCAAGGGATGTGTTGAAGATTGTGGTTAGTGGCACACACAGCATCTCTGCTCTTTCTCTAAGGACCCACGGAGAGATGTTGTCCGGTCCCATCGCCTTTGAGGTATCAAGGTCACTTAGCAGCTTCTTCACCTCCTCCTCAGTTGTGTGTATGTCAACCAACTGTTGCTGATATATTCCTTGTTGGTGTCCCACTCTGTTCTGTCTTCCAAGAGTCCTTCCTGTCTCCACTGTAAATACTTCCTTAAATCTCGTGTTGAGCTCCTCACATACCTCTTGATCATTTCTTGTGAGTTCCCCACCTTCTTTCCTCATCCTGATCACCTGTGGCTATACAGAAGTTTCGGGTCAGACTTGACTTTCGATGCTATATGTGTGTGTATGTGTGTGTGTGTGTGTGTGTGTGTGTGTGTGTGTGTGGTGTGTGTGTGTGTGTGGTGCCTAATAAGCCGGATCGTCCAGTTTGGTCTGTTTAGCAAGTGTTCAGTTTACCGAATAAGCCTAATGAAAATTTGTTTTTGCCATAAATCATCGGAAATCGATCTGAGCATAATGAAAAAAAATGAATATCATAGATTTAATGTAATATTAAATATATTTTAGTTGACCAGTGATATGTATAGCAAAATTTAGCTAAAAAATATTGTTAGTTTTATGGAGGTTAGGTGAGGTTTCTAAGTTAGTTTTGGTTCAAAAATAAAAATCATTATGTCATTGTTAATGAAAAAAAATAGCTATCATTCTGTAAAAGAATTTTTGGGATTTTTTTCAGTTTATTAGGTACGACATATGTTTATACAGTGCTAGTCACAGCATTATACCGGGTGAGCGCCCCGGCATAATGCCGTGACGAAAATCAAAGGACAACCATACAGGGAAGTCTTTTTTCGTCAGTGCATTATGCCGGGTAGCAGCCGTTAGCATGATCTCATGGCCTGCCGCCACACTCCACAGTGACTCCTCAGTGCTCACGTGGCTGCCGGGGTGAGAGGAAGTGTTGCACTTTTGTCTCTCATCCGCCCCATCTTTTGTCCGTTTTTCCTTTCGTTTTGGGGTTATACATGTTTTATTATTGGTAAAAGGAAGTCTTTTACATCTGAAACTATAGCTCAAATCATAGGGCTTCAGAAAGCTGGGCACCAGACGAAAGAAACAGTGAAGAATGTTGGTGTGTGTGAGTGTTCAGTGAGGAACTGGGTGCAGCGTTTCAAGGCTGGTGGCGGTGTCGAGTTACCATCTGCCAAACCTCGACCTGGCCCCTCGAAGAAGACATCTGTTCGTACCTTAACTGTGTTAAAGAAGCAGTTAGAGAGTACATTTAAGATAACTGCTAGAGAATTGAAAGAAAAGAACCCACATCTTCTCTCAGAGGTGTCTGTAAGAACTGTTAACAGACGTGTATCAGAACTGAGCTACAGTAGTCACCGCCAGGTTAAGAAACTGATCCTCTCAAAGCCACAAAAGAAACGTAGGCTGGATTATGCAAAGAAATATCTTCACTGGACTCCTCAACAGTGGTCTGAAGTACTTTGGAGTGATGAAGCAACCTTCACCGTCACCTGTAACCGTGGGGGACATATGTACCTGCGCAGAGGTAGTGACCCGCTAGACCCACACTACACCTGTGGGACCACCAAACACCCAGACTTGCTCATGGTTTGGGAGTGTTTCAGTGCTCAGAGTGTTGAACTCATAATTACCTGGAGTTATTGTGTGACAATTTACCTGAGGCGTTTGACAAGTGTGGGGCTACGGTTTTTATGCAGGACGTTGCACCGTGTCATACTGTCAAATATGTATTTCAGTGGCTTAAGGACTGTGAAGTGAGATTCTTTAATGACTGGGCAGGCAATTCGCCAGACCTAAACCATATTGAGAATCTCTGGTCAATAGTGAAACGAAATTTACTGGGCAAGGATATCAGTTCTATCCCGCTGCTGGAGGCTGCGTGAGAGTCTTCCTACATATCTGAGGGACGTGATTAAGTGCAAAAGACGCAGCAACAAGTATTAAAACCTCAGTAAATGTGCAAATATATATATTATAATCTTTCATGGTATGTGTTTGTGTTTTTGTACGCGTGTGTGGAGGGCGGCATAATGCCTGTGTGTGTATATATAATATATATATATATATATATATATATATATATATATATATATATATATATATATATATATATATATATATATATATATATATATATATATATATATATATATATATTATAGTATTGTAACCAAGAACGAGTGGTATTTAATCAATAACAACACTGCGACTAGCCGGGGTAACGAACCAGTGTTGTTTTAGCCTGCCTCATGGTGAGCAAAAATTTCACGACGCTCTAACCCACGGGATCATACAATCCTACAAGAATCACGCACCCAGCAGAGCTAGATGTTGTACCGTGATCTGAGGACATACGACGGTGTTGGGGCCTCAGAGCTAATTTCATTGTACTCCCCATTTGGTGTACTAGTAGAATGAAATTAGCTCTGAGGCACCGACACCATCATATGTCCTCGGATCACAGTGCAACACCTAGCTCTGCTGGGTGCGTGATTCTTGTAGGATTGTATGATTCCGTGTTTTAGAGCGTCGTGGAATTTTCGCTCACCATGAGGAACCTCGGTACTCGAACTTAATTCTTTCCAGAAAGCTGTTCGAGTAACGGACGAATTTTTCCCATAAGGAATAAAATAAATTATATTTATCCGTTTCATACTCCCAAAAATACACTTTTAGCGACTTTGCGGTGTATTTTCGTATGGTATTTATGATTGTATTCTAGTTTACTTGGTCGTATTTGACTAAATAAAAGATATATTACAGAAATGAAAATGATTTTGAATGGTTTACTGGCTAAAAGTACCTTTAAATTGAGCTCAAAGTAGCGGAAATGTTCGATTTTTGTTGATGTTTAAGAGTAAACAAATCACACCACGCGTCCAATACACGTCAACTGGTAGATCTAATATGCGTTCACAAATGCTTTGATATTTATACCATTTTTTCAATAATCCATAGTCTGCATAACAGTATATCTTCTATTTTTTATGTGAATAAAAATTCAAAACGGAAAGCAAGCGTATCTGATGAGTCGTCTTGACAGCCGGATACTAGCGGTGGTGTATCGATGAGTCGTCTTAAGCCGGATACTCTGGTATTGATGAGTCGTCTTGACAGCCGGATACTAGCGGTGGTGTATCTGATGAGTCGTCTTGACAGCCGGATACTAGCGGTGGTGTATCTGATGAGTCGTCTTGACAGCCGGATACTAGCGGTGGTGTATCTGATGAGTCGTCTTGACAGCCGGATACTAGCGGTGGTGTATCTGATGAGTCGTCTTGACAGCCGGATACTAGCGGTGGTGTATCTGATGAGTCGTCTTGACAGCCGGATACTAGCGGTGGTGTATCTGATGAGTCGTCTTGACAGCCGGATACTAGCGGTGGTGTATCTGATGAGTCGTCTTGACAGCCGGATACTAGCGGTGGTGTATCTGATGAGTCGTCTTGACAGCCGGATACTAGCGGTGGTGTATCTGATGAGTCGTCTTGACAGCCGGATACTAGCGGTGGTGTATCTGATGAGTCGTCTTGACAGCCGGATACTAGCGGTGGTGTATCTGATGAGTCGTCTTGACAGCCGGATACTAGCGGTGGTGTATCTGATGAGTCGTCTTGACAGCCGGATACTAGCGGTGGTGTATCTGATGAGTCGTCTTGACAGCCGGATACTAGCGGTGGTGTATCTGATGAGTCGTCTTGACAGCCGGATACTAGCGGTGGTGTATCTGATGAGTCGTCTTGACAGCCGGATACTAGCGGTGGCGTATCTGATGAGTCGTCTTGACAGCCGGATACTAGCGGTGGTGTATCTGATGAGTCGTCTTGACAGCCGGATACTAGCGGTGGTGTATCTGATGAGTCGTCTTGACAGCCGGATACTAGCGGTGGTGTATCTGATGAGTCGTCTTGACAGCCGGATACTAGGGTGGTGTATCTGATGAGTCGTCTTGACAGCCGGATACTAGCGGTGGCGTATCTGATGAGTCGTCTTGACAGCCGGATACTAGCGGTGGCGTATCTGATGAGTCGTCTTGACAGCCGGATACTAGCGGTGGTGTATCTGATGAGTCGTCTTGACAGCCGGATACTAGCGGTGGTGTATCTGATGAGTCGTCTTGACAGCCGGATACTAGCGGTGGTGTATCTGATGAGTCGTCTTGACAGCCGGATACTAGCGGTGGCGTATCTGATGAGTCGTCTTGACAGCCGGATACTAGCGGTGGTGTATCTGATGAGTCGTCTTGACAGCCGGATACTAGCGGTGGTGTATCTGATGAGTCGTCTTGACAGTCGGATACTAGCGGTGGTGTATCTGATGAGTCGTCTTGACAGCCGGATACTAGCGGTGGTGTATCTGATGAGTCGTCTTGATAGCCGGATAAGCGGTGGCGTATCTGATGAGTCATCTTGATAGCCGGATAAGCGGTGGCGCGAATACAATGTTGTGTGATTCTGCTAATATTAGTAATAAAGGTTATCTATCACATTTATTCCAACTTGATATCAGAAACACGATAGATAACCTAGAATCACAATAAAGACGCCGAAATTAATAATAAAAGGCATGTTATATGGAGAGGCAGAGGCGGTGTTTACATCAAGACAAACACACACTAACCAATTTTCATTTTGGTTGACTGTTATCAATAATCTTAGGTCCCATAGTGACTTATTTATAGAAATAATATAAAAAAACACCCAAAAATGCGAAGAAACACGATATAGTTTACAGTGAAGTTCAGTAGAGTTTTGAACGGAGCGACAACTGGGGAGACTGACGCACATGTTCTGCCAGGTCGTGTTTGGTCAAGTACCGAACAAAGTGTTCGAGTACCGAATTGTTCGAGTACAGAGCAGTATATATATATATATATATATATATATATATATATATATATATATATATATATATATATATATATATATATATATATATATATTAAAACTGCAGGAGGCCAAGAGAAGAATACGACGAGAGCAACATAGCAATGGTAGACACAGTAGCCGAGGTGGCCAGAAGAGCTCACATGGGGAGAGCAAAGTTACTAGTTATGGGTGATTTCAATCACAAGGAGATTGATTAGGAAAACCTGGAGCCCCATGGGGGTCCTGAATCATGGAGAGTCAAGATGATGGATGTGGTACTGGAAAACCTCATGCATCAACATCTTAGAGACACTACCAGAGAGAGATGTTTTACCATCTATACAATTACAGTCAAACTGAAAACAGTCTTAAACTAAGATTACAACAATATAAATATAGCATTAGAACTAGACAAGAGTCTAATACTCTGTTTCTTCATGTGAGTAGCATTGCGCCAATATAGTGAAAATAAGGAAGAATGTTACGAACCATTGGGTTAATGTTGGACCCAGATTTTGTAGTCCTGCCCAATAGCGCGGCTGTTTACGTTTAATGACAAATCTAATGTCATTATCCTATATCTAAAATAATTTTCATAATTCAAAATATTTAATGTAGTTTCCATTCTTAAGAACATATTTCTGCTTGAATCGTCGATTATTGTTTTATTACTTAGCAGTCTTCTAAAGAAATGATTATATAAAATATAATTCTATCAGATATGTATTTATGTTACTGTTAATAAAACATAACTTTCACATTAATTTCAGGTGTCATGGATACGTCAACGAGACCTGCACGTCATATCTGCAGACCACCTCACCTTCACGTCAGATGACAGGTTTAAGGTGATTTACATACATACATATATAATGTCGTGCAGAATAGGTAAAACTGGTCAATTACCAAGAACTCATTTAAAATTAAGTCCTTTCTAAAATTTTCTCTTATACGTTTAAAGATTGTTTTTTTTTCATTTAAGTTAATTTAATAATTAATAATTTTGTACCAATAGAACCTTAGAAAACTTACCTAACCTTATTATAACAAGCGCAATTTAATTTAGCCTAATCCAACTAAATATATTTTAAGTAAGTTTACAATAATTTAATGATAAACAAACACAATGAAATATATTTGTTCGATATATATATATATATATATATATATATATATATATATATATATATATATATATATATATATATATATATATATATATATATATATATATATATATATATATATATATATATAGGGAGGTACCTCCTCTTGAACTGGACTGGGGACCCTCATCCTCAGAGAAAATAATGAATATACTTCAGGGAAAAGTCAAGGTTCTCCCCGGAGCTGTTTGAATATATATATATATATATATATATATATATATATATATAGGATGGGGTCCACCTCTGGTGTCAATTGTGGGATATATATATATATGTCGTGCCGATTAGGTAAAACTGGTCAATTAGCAAGAACTCATCTAAAATTAAGTCCTTTCTAAAATTTTCTCTTATACGTTTAAAGATATATTTTTTTCATTTATGTTAATGTAAGAATTTATAACTTTGTACCAAGAGAAAATTTGAAAACCTACCTAACCTTATTACAACAAACGCAATTTAATTTAGCCTAACCCAACTAAATATATTTTAGATACGTTAACATTAATTTAATAATAAACAAACACAATGAAATATATTTTTCTTTAGGTTCCGAATGATTTTTGCGAAATTATTGCATACACAAATTTTCGCTTGTCTTATATGGCAAGAAGAGCGTTGCTATTTAAGCCAAAATCGCAAGTTTTACCTAATCGGCACGACATATATATATATATATATATATATATATATATATTTTTTTTTTTTTTTTTTTTTTTTTATATTTTTTTTTTTTTCAACAAGTCGGCCGTCTCCCACCGAGCAGGGTGACCCAAAAAGAAAGAAAATCCCCAAAAAGAAAAAACTTTCATCATCATTCAACACTTTCACCACACTCATACATAATCACTGTCTTTGCAGAGGAGCTCAGATACGACAGCTGAGAAAAGTCCTCCCAGCTGTCACTATCTCAGACCCCTCCTTTAAAGTGCAGGCATTGTACTTCCCATTTCCAGGACTCAAGTCCAACTAAATCAATAACTGGTTTCCTGAATCCCTTCACACAATGTTACCCTGCTCACACTCCAACAGATCGTCATGTCCCAAAACCATTCGTCTCCATTCACTCCTATCTAACACGCTCACACATGCTTGCTGGAAGTCCAAGCCCCTCGCCCACAAAACCTCCTTTACCCCTTCCCTCCAACCTTTTCTAGGACGACCCCTACCCCGCCTTCCTTCCCTACAGATTTATACGCTCTCCAAGTCATTCTACTTTGATCCATTCTCTCTAAATGACCAAACCACCTCAACAACCCCTCTTCAGCCCTCTGACAAATACTTTTAGTAACTCCACACCTTTTCCTAATTTCCACATTCCGAATTTTCTGCATAATATTTACACCACACATTGCCCTTAGACAGGACATCTCCACTGCCTCCAGCCTCCTCCTCGCTGCAGCATTTGCAACCCATGCTTCACACCCATATAAGAGTGTTGGTACCACTATACTTTCGTACATTCCCTTCTTTGCCTCCATGGATAACGTTTTTGTCTCCACAGATACCTCAATGCACCACTCACCTTTTTCCTTCATCAATTCTATGGTTAACCTCATCCTTCATAAATCCATCCGCTGACACATCAACTCCCAAATATCTGAAAACATTTACTTCTTCCATAATCCCTCTCTCCAATGTGATATCCAATTTTTCTTTATTTAAATCGTTTGATACCCTCATCACCTTACTCTTATCTATGTTCACTTTCAACTTTCTACCTTTACACACTCTCCCAAACTCGTCCACTAACCTTTGCAACTTTTCTTTAGAATCTCCCATAAGCACAGTATCATCAGCAAACAGTAACTGTGTCAACTCCCTTTTTGCATTTAATTCTCCAAAATTTAATCCCACCCCTCTCCCCAACACCCTAGCATTTACTTCTTTTACAACCCCATCTATAAATATATTAAACAACCATGGTGACATCACACATCCCTGTCTAAGACCTACTTTTACCGGAAGTAATCTCCCTCTCTCCTACACACCCTAACCTGAGCCTCACTATCCTCATAAAAACTCTTTACAGCCTTCATTACTTACTACCTATTCCATACACTTGCAACATTTGCCACATTGCTCCCCTATCCACTCTATCATATGCCTTTTCTAAATCCATAAATGCAATAAAAACTTCTCTACCTTTATCTAAATACTGTTCACATATATGCTTCACTGTAAACACTTGATCTACACATCCCCTACCCATTCTAAAGCCTCCTTGCTCATCTGCAATAATACTCTCTGTCTTACCTATAATTCTTTCAATAATAACCCTGCCATACACTTTACCTGGTATACTCAGTAAACTTATTCCCCTATAATTTTTACACTCTCTTTTATCCCCTTCCCTTTATATAAAGGAACTATACATGCTCGCTGCCAATCCCTAGGTACCTTCCCTCTTTCATACATTTATTAAACAAAAATACCAACCACTCCAGCACTATATCCCCCTGCTTTTAACATTTCTGTCATGATTCCGTCAATTCCAGCTGCTTTACCCCTTTCATTCTACGTAATGCCTCACGCACCTCCCCCACACTCACATCCTGCTCTTCTTCACTCCTAAACGATGTTGTACCTCCCTGGCCAGTACATGAAATTATCGCCTCCCTCTTTTCATCAACATTTAAAAGTTCCTCAAAATATTCCCGCCATCTACCCAATACCTCCAGCTCCCCATCTACTAACTCCCTACTCTGTTTTTAACTGACAAATCCATTCGTTCCCTAGGCTTTCTTACCTTGTTTATCTCACTCCAAAAATTTTCTTGTTTTCAGCAAAATTTCTTGACAGAGCCTCTCCGTTCTTTCATCCGCTCTTTTTGCACTCTCTCACCACTCTCTTCACCTTTCTTTTACTCTCCATATACTCTGCTCTTCTACTAACACTTCTGTTTTGTAAAAACCTCTCATAAGCTACCTTTTTTTCTTTTATCACACCCTTTACTTCTTCATTCCACCACTCACTCCTCTTTCCTCCTGCACCCACCCTCCTATAACCACAAACTTCTGCCCCACATTCTAATACTGCATTTTTAAAACTATCCCAACTCTCTTCAACCCCCCCACTACTCCTACTTGCACTATCCCACCTTTCTGCCAATAGTTGCTTATATCTCACCCTAACTTCCTCCTCCCTTAGTTTATACACTTTTACCTCTCTCTTACTTGCTGTTGCCATTTTCTTTTTGTCCCATCTACCTTTTACTCTAACTGTAGCTACAACCAAATAATGATCTGATATATCCGTTGCCCCTCTATAAACATGTACATCCTGAAGCCTACTCATCAACCTTTTATCCACCAATACATAATCCAACAAACTACTTTCCTTACGTGCTATATCATACCTTGTATATTTATTTATCCTCTTTTTCATAAAATATGTATTACTTATTACCAAACCTCTTTCTACACATAGCTCAATTAATGGTCCCCATTTACATTTACCCTGGCACCCCAAATTTACCTACTACTCCATCCACAACATTTTTACCCACTTTAGCATTAAGATCCCCAACCACAATTACTCTCTCACTTGGTTGAAAACTCCCCACACACTCACTCAACATTTCCCAAAATCTCTCTCTCTCCTCTACACTTCTCTCTTCTCCAGGTGCATAAACACTTACTATAACCCACTTTTCACATCCAACCTTTATTTTACTCCACATAATCCTTGAATTTATACATTTATATTCCTTCTTTACCTGCCATAACTGATTATTCAACATTATTGCCACTCCTTCTTTAGCTCTAACTCTTTTTGAAACCCCTGATCTAATCCCATTTATTTCTCCCCACTGAAACTCTCCTACCCCCTTCAGCTTTGTCTCACTTAAAGCCAGGACATCCAGCTTCTTTTCATTCATAACATCTACAATCATCTCTTTCTTATCATTCGCACAACATCCACGCACATTCAAACATCCCACTTTGACGATTTTATTCTTCTTCTTTTTAGTAAGCTATACAGGAAAAGGGGTTACTAGCCCATTGTTCCCGGCATTTTAGTTGACTTTTACAACACGCATGGCTTACGGAGGAAAGATTCTTATTCCACTTCCCCATGGATATGAAAGGGAAAAGCAATAAGAACAAGAACTATTAAGATAAAATCAAAGAAAACTCAGATGAGTGTGTATACAATAAACGTGTACATGTTTGCGTAGTGTACCTAAGTGTAAGTAGAAGTAGCAAGACGTACCTGAAATCTTGCATGTTTATGAGACAGAAAAAAGACACCAGCAATCCTACCATCATGTAAAACAGTTTCAGGTTTCTGTTTCACAGTCACCTGGCAGGATGGTAGTACCTCCTGGGTGGTTCTGTCTACCAACCTACTACCTACATATATATATATATATATATATATATATATATATATATATATATATATATATATATATATATATATATATATAATAAAAAATAAAATCAGTAAACAGGTGATATCAAAATATGCAAGACAACCACTATGAAAAAATAGAAGAATTCCAAGCGCTTTCGTGACTACTCACATTATCAAGGAACTATAACAGGAAACATGACAAGAGGACTTATATAAGGGGCAGACTACACCTCACAGTCACATAACACTAACAAAGACTACACCTCACAATAGCGTAACATCTCACGACTCTGTGAAGGTCCTTTCTTGTGTTCCTCTTCACAGAGTTGTGCGATGTTAGCTACTGTGAGGTGTAGTCTTTGTTAGTGTGATGTGACTGTGGGGTGTAGTCTCGCCCTTATATAAGCCTTCTTGTCATGTTTCCTGTTATGGGTTTCTTGATATATTGTATAATTTTAAAAGAATAAGCATTTTTTGGAAAATATTATATAATTTTATATATATATGTTGTCTTAATATATATATATATATATATATATATATATATATAATATATATATATATATATATATATATATATATATATATATATATATATATATATATATATATATAATATATATATATATATATATATAATATATATATATATATATATATATATATATATATATATATATATGTATATATATATATGTCGTGCCGATTAGGTAAAACTTGCGATTTTGGCTTAAATAGCAACGCTCTTCTTGCCATATAAGACAAGCGAAAATTTGTGTATGCAATAATTTCGCAAAAATCATTCTGAACCTAACGAAAAAAATATATTTCATTGTGTTTTTTTATTATTAAATTATTGTAAAAGTATCTAAAATATATTTAGTTGGGTTAGGCTAAATTAAATTGCGCTGCATGTGTGTGTGTGTTTGTGTGTGTGTGTACTCACGTAGTTGTACTCACTTAGTTGTGGTTGCAGGGGTCAATTCATAGCTCCTGGCCCCGCCTCTTCACTGGTCGCTACTGGGTCACTCTTCCTGCTCCGTGAGCTTTATCATACCTCTTCTTAAAGCTATGTATGGATCCTGCCTCCACTACATCACATCCCAGACTATTCCACTCCCTGACAACTCTGTGGCTGAAGAAATACTTCCTAGCATCCCTGTGATTCATCTGAGTCTTCAACTTCCAACTGTGACCCCTTGTTGCTGTGTCCCATCTCTGGAACATTCTGTCTCTGTCCACCTTGTCAATTCCTCCCAGTATTTTATATGTCGTTATCATGTCCCCCTATCTGTGTGTGTGTGTGTGTGTGTTGGTGTGTAGGTTTGTGGAGTAATATTTTCGTTGATATTTTAAGTATTGTTTCGTGGAAAATTTTAAATTTATGGCCGTAAGACCTAATGATATTTTACTTACATTTCCAGATTTCCAGATACAAAAGAAAAACAGAAAAAATAAAATCTTGAACGTAATTTAAAACAATAGTTATTGTTTTAATATTATCTATCATTCTTAGACAAGGCATCGAACTCATTTTTTAACCAATATATTTGAAATGTATGAAGCAAATTAAAAAAAAAAGCTGGTAATTCCTTTAAAAAATTCCTTGTCTTATGTGACCAAAAAAACTAATTGTGAGACTAGAAATAATTATCTTACAGAATTTATATTAACCTTGACAAATATAAGACACACCTGCTTATCTTTATGACGTCTCCCGTAGACAAATATCTCTTCATTTTAATATAAAATCTGTGAGACCATAGTGAAGAAAAATTAAGAAAGAAAATTTGAATATTGTGAAACATACTGAAACATACTGAAACATACTGAAACACTTTTCAACATCGTTCTAAATTAAAGATAATATTTTTATTCTTTACATTCCTAAAATATAATAACACGTTCATAACTAAATAATCAAATTAGCAAAACTTCCAAAAGTTTTGTATTCTTATTTGAGCTCAGATTACCAGAACAACAAGTGTGTGTCATAAAAAAAGGTGTAGCGAGTTTGTGTTACATCTATAAAGTGTTTGACACTCTGAAAGGTAAGTGTGATCAGCCACAAATTAATGAATCTAAAATTGTGACATTCCGTGTCAAGCTGCCACTAACATTCCGCTGTTTTATTATGATAAAAACTGCGCTGATTCAGATATAATACTGACAACACAAGTCAGGAAAAGTAATTGCTGCACACAAATGGTTAAACAGAGCGAAACGTTGTTCCAATAAACGCTTTTACTGCAACGTTCCATTTTTATTATCACACTGATACATGGGTAGAAACATTTTTCTCAAAATATTTTCAACAAATCTTCTTGGCTTACAAACCATACCACGGGTGGTATGGTTTGACGATCAGAGAGTCTCAAAACTCCAGACCATCGCGTAAGCCACTGGGCCAGCTAGCTTCAATAAGATTCATCCAACTAGGTATATTTCTACACCATAGGAAGGTTAGCATAGGCCCCACTGTGTCCACAAATGCAAGTTTTTACAGACGAATCTCCCTCTAGCATGGCAGTGACGAACTCTAGCTCAAGTCCCCCTCAAAGCCGTCAACATGACTCACGAATTCGTAATGACACGATTGCAAACAAACCATACCACGGGTGGGGTTCGAACCCGCGGTCACAGAGTCTCAAAACTCTAGACGGCTTTGAGGGGAACTTGAGCTAGAGTTCGTCACGGCCATGCTAGCGGGAGATTCGTCTGTAAAAACTTGCATTTGTGGACACAGTGGTGCCTATGCTAACCTTCCTATGGTGTAGAAATATACCTAACTGGATGAATCTTATTGAAGCTAGCTGTCCCAGTGGCTTACGCGACGGTCTGGAGTTTTGAGACTCTGTGACCGCGGGTTCGAACCCCACACGTGGTATGGTTTGTTTGAAATCGTGTCATTACGATTTCGTGAGTCTTCTTGGCTTACTTTCCAAGCTTATCTGCTTAGACGACCTTCCTAAAAAAAAATCCAGACTCGTCTGTCTGATTGGTCTACCTGGTTCCCCTACGAGGACTTACAAGGTGGTCGTCTCCTACAGGTGAACATCGAAAACAGCACATCATTCACGCTGGATATGGCAGCCGCTTTTCGAAACGATACTGGAGTCTATGAGTGCCAGGTGAACACTCGACCTAAGCTCTCCCGTCCTATCTACCTCACTGTGCAAGGTGAGTCTTAAATCCTACGTTTACAGTGTGCGAGTTGAGTCCTGTGTCAAACAGTGTGAGTGGTTGAAGTGCACGGCAAGTCCCTTTTGTCCAAAGTGAGTTCTAATTGTCCAAGGTGATCTATTACTGTTAAAACTGAAGCCTCTTTGTCAATGAGAGTCCTAAAGTTTCAAGGTGAATTTTAGTTGAAAACGACACTGTATTACAGGAGAAACCTTTATTACTGCTACAGCGTTTCTTCCTGGGTTAAAATTTATCAAGTATTCCTAAAACTCACAGATACACAACTTATGGCAAATGAATACCATGATTTAAAGCAGGCGATAAAGCTCATAGGAATGGTCAGATGTGAGATAAGAAGCGAGGTTATCGAAGTGAGGTCAGCTCTCTGACCTCATAAAGTAACAGTTTAAGGATGGGTAACATTTAAAAAAAAAAAGCAAGCAAAGATAATGTGGCTATTGGGTCTAGTTAGCATATTCATTCCTTTGTTGTGCTCAGTGAATTCAACGAGAAGAATGGCAGCCGCTCCTTGGATTCTTTATTTAGTCTTGTCCTCCATTTGAAACTGTTCCTGAGCTGATCTTCAGTTTATTATGTGGTAGTGTAACCTACGATGTAAGTCTGACATTCATGGACTCTCCTCTGGAACATATTTCTTGCTGCATCCTCTGCATGACATATTGAAGATCCCTGCAAAAGTGAGATTTTGTGGCCTGTGAGGTCACCATGTTCATGGTGACCTTACCGAAAATGACGGTGACATGAGGCAACCTGGAAAAAAAAAAGACTACGATCGATGCTGGAGCACTCTTAGGAGTTTTGTAGATTAATTGAGCATTCCTCTTGTAGGGATGAATGAGGTAGAGTAATCTGGTAAGAGGAAAAAATATTCTTGATGTACTTCTGCTCAATTTCGTAGAATTCTTTAAAAATCCTACAGGAATGAAGGAAGAAACTTATTAAAACACCATGCATGGCCTAGAGATAATGGTGATAAATTAATTAGATCATGCAGACTAGTGGGTATACGAACACAGATGTAGTCTACTGGCCTGAACACCTAGCCGTAGCACGATAACCACTTTGGAACGAACAAAAAATCTGCAGAGTAAATATTTGTATTTACTTCACCAAACAGTAATTAGGTACAATTTATACAGTATATATACAATATATTCAGATATGTACAATAGGGCAACCGCAAGCAAGAGACCTGGTGAGAACCAAACCTTAGTTGAAATGGTCACAGTTCGATGGCTGCATCACAGCTAACTATTCTCATGGTTGCCCTAGCAACAAGACAGCATGGGGAGTTGTCACCAGTGATGGGCCTAATTCCTTCATCCTCCTTAATTAGTGCAGAGATGCTGCAAACAGACTTGAAGGTAAGTCTGCCAAGGATAATTCACAAGAGTACCACATCACTTCACAGACTTCCTTGTGACTGGCTGGTTGAACCTAGGTACTAGCATAACGATGGGGACCCCTACTCGCTACACCCAGAGCATCTGGTGTGTTGTATGGGAGGGCTTGCCTATATGGGTGTGTGACATACGCCGAATAAAATGTTAGCATGCCACAACCCCACCAAAAAAGGGTTTTAATAGCCAGGACTAGGCATCCCTTCATGGGTAGTGAGCCACCATGGCACGAGTCTTTCCACTCAAATATCCAACTCACTAGGTTGTGTTCACCCCAAAAGAATTTCCAAGTCACACCCAACCTTACAACGAGACAGCAAACAACAGAACTAGCATAGGTTCAAGACATATGTGGACGGGAGTAAGTGTCCCCTCACTAAAAATAAAACCTTATGGTCAGATTTACTAAAATTTTACTTTATGACCATAAGGGAAAAAGGAGTTCACTACCCATTTTCTCAAAAACACATACAACATGGGTTCGAGTCCTTGCCTTGGCTAGTGCAGTGTTGTTAAGCAATTTACTAGCACCTTGCTCCCGGCGTTTTAGTCGCCTCTTACGACACTCATGGCTTACGGAGGAAGAATTTTTCTCCACTTCCCCATTCCCATATATACCGAGAAGTTTACTTGGCTCACTAAATTTGATTCTAACAACTTGTTTCTACCCGTTTGTAAATGGAAGCTTTCCCACAGTTAATCTCAGGAATTAACTCAGTTTAAAAATCTTTAGTTTCAATTATCTTTAGCAATTTGCTATTGACTGAAAATATACTTTTCAAAATTTTTATAGTCTATCATTTCTCCAAGATTTTTCCAAGAATAAAATTAATGATTCCTTCACTCACTGATCGCTCTTGTAAAATGCTTTGATCATTTAATTGGAATCTTAATCAGGTTTATATGATTAGGTTTTCTCTCACTCTTGTTTTTTAAAATATTATTATTATTCTTTATTTTTTATTATTTTATTTTTATTAACGTTATTTTTTTATTATTTTTTATTATTTCATATTTTGTATTAGTATTTTTTTAATATATTGGTAATTTTTATTTTTATTATTATTATTATTATTACTATTTGTAATTTTACAAAACACATAAATATCCGGCAAACCAGTAGGGGCCAAGCAACGACTTGAGAATGATAGATAATCAGCTATGGCGCCAGGAAGGGAATGGTTGTTCCACTTCTTTGGATCAATAACTCTTCTCCAACTTTAAGCTCTCCTCCTCCTCCGCGGTCTGAGACACCATAGTCCATCTTTGGAGAGCCTCTACTGAAAGTGAAGAACTTTTCCTATCTGAGGATATTGGTCAATACATTCCCTTCCCTCTAGATGTAAGCAGCATGAAAGTCTTCTTGCGTTGGTTGCATTTTTTCCCTCTCTTCTCTTTTCGTATTTAGGTTATCTCTTCTCTTTTCGTATTTAGGTTATCTCTTCTCTTTTCTACTTCTAGCTAAGGCTGTATCTCTTCCTTTTCCTGCTTATTATTGTTAATTATCACTCAAGACAGACAGGAGGACTCTGTTATTGTATAAGTCCTGTGTTCATGTGTCGCCTTAGAGCTGTGTTACTGTATCTTCAGTCGTGAAGTGTATCCAAACTCCACTGTACCAATTAATTGTTCCTATGCACAAAAACAGTACATAGGCGACTGAAATTAATGACGACGTATTGATTGACTTGGACTGAAGAGTATATATGTGATGGGGAGGCGGGAACGGGCGAGGTAGAGCGCGAAGAGGGATTAATAATAATGTATTACTAGTGGGAGTTAGTACTAACACTTATAGAAGTAGTGCAACAGTGATAAAAGTGGCAATAAGAAGAGAGAGCAGAAGTGAAGAAAAAGGCAGAGGAGTACTAGCGAAGAAATAGTAGTATTAGTAGTAGTAGTAATAGAGGAGGTAATCTTAGGAACAAGAGGACATAGAAGCACTGCAGGAGGGCTGTTGATCAACGGGGGTACGAAAAAATCTCCGTGGGACAAAACCCAAATAGGACAGAACCCACCTAGGCAGCAGACAGGGGCAGGCAATGAAACTATAATAAAGATGAAGAGGTATACCTGAAGTATACCTGAAGGGTGTTCCGAGGTTATCGCCCCCGCGGCCCGGTCCATGACCAGGTTTCGCGATGGATCAGGGCTTGATCAACTAGTCTGTTACTGCTGGTCGCACACAAACCGACGTGAGAACCACAGCCCGGCTGGTCAGGACTGACTTTAGGTGTCTGACCAGCTCCATCTTGAAGACACCCATGAGTCTATTCCTAATCCCCCATATGTATTCTGGTAGGCAGCTGAACAGTCTTTGTCCCATGACACTTATTGTGTTGTCTCGTGGCTCCACTGTGTTTTATTGGGGGATGTTGCACCGCCTGGCGAGTCTTTGCTTTTGTAGCGAGTGATTTCCATGTGCAGATTTGGGACTAGTCCCTTTAGGATTTTCCAAGTGTGTATTACGTATATTTCTTGCCTGCGTTCCAAGGAGTACAGGTCAAGGGACTTCAACCGTTTCCAGAAATTGAGGTTCTTTATTGTATATACTTATACATGCAGTGAAAGTTCTCTGTATATTCTCCAGGTCTGTAATTTCGCCTGCCTTGAAAGGGGGCTTTAGTGTACAGCAGTACTCCAGCCTACGAGAGAATAAGCGATTTGAAAACAATCATCATTGGCTTGGCATCCCTAGTTTTGAATGCTCTCATTATTTATCCTATCATTTTCCTAGCAGATGTGGTAGAGACATTGTTGTGATCTTTGAAAGTGAGATTATCACTCCCAGGTCCTTCACATTAGTTTTTTGCTTTATTGTGTGGTTGGAATTTGTTTTATACTTGGATCCAGGATTTATTTCCTCGAGTTTTCCATAACAGAGTAAATGAAATTGTCCTCACTGAACTTCATATTGTTTTCTTAGGCCTCTTTAATTAAAAAGACTTGGTAAACGTCAGCCTTGTAGTCAATGGATGACACTGTCATGCAAATTCCGGTATCGTCAGCAAAGGAAAGATAAAGATCAGGTCAAGTCACGAGTGTTCTGAAGTTTGGAGCATTGACAATGTAATAAGAAAGGATTGTATCTACAGAGACAGATCCAGGACTATAATTCATATTTGGAATGTTGTGTATACGAGATGTTGCAACAAGACATCGTCTGTGAAGGCTAGAAGGAGAGAGTTTTGCAGAGGACAAGTTAATAGGATAACTATAATCTCTAAGATGACAGCAAAGAGCATTGTTAGTATCAGCAAGGCTAACATTTATTTTGTGCTCATTAAGTCACGACATTGTGTCTTTTTCATATTCTTAATTAATCCTATGTCTCTGTGCCAATATGTCTTTATTCACTGAGTACAACTCAGTGAGATATACTCACCCAGCTGCCCACCTTCTTAGAGCATTTTGATCTGCATCACTGATTTTTGGCCTCTTAGGCCTTATCATGTCTTCTCTTCAGGCTTGGTATTGAGTTTACCTCCTACAGCGCCCCATCCTATTACTATTACTCATCTGTTTCTTCAACTACTTCCAAAGTCCTCTTGATCCTAATCCTCTTAATTCAAACTGTCTATCATTAGCTGTTGTATCAAGTCCCCTTAAGATTTTGTATTTTGTATGTCTTGTCCTTCTGTTCACCGATGTTGTCATGTTCAACTCCTTCAACCTCTCTGAACAGGGACATTCCTCTCAGTTCTGGTACTCTCGTGGTTAAGCCAGATTTGCTAATCTTACGTATGCCGCTGACGTTATGCGGTTTATATGTATTTTTGGCGATTTGCTTGGTGTGATTTTCACTCCAGGTCCTTTTCATTGTCTGATATTTGTAACTTATCTCCACAAATAGTGTGCTCAGTATCATGTTTGCCCTTATCTCCAGTTCGCATGATTTTGCATTTGTTCGGTTGAACTCGAAAAGTCACTCATTTTTAGAGCATCTGAAGTTCATTGAGAGTTCTCACTTGTTTTTTGCTTTCTTTCCCAGTTCTTATTTTTCGAACATTTCGAACAAAATCTCATCTACTAGGTTCATTATTGATATTACTAATATAAATAGTGCTAGTACTAACCCTTGCTAGTTACTCTCTCCTATTCAGATACCTAACCCCTTACCATTACTCTTTTCCCCTTGTCATTCAGGGACTTCCTGACCTATTGGAGTGCTGTGCCTTTTAACTCTGCCTGTCTATTGGCCCTGTCTTTATTGTTTTTTTCCCTCTGTGACTCTATCATAGAACTCCATTAGATTTATAAGACAGAATTTTTCATCCTCATATCAGAAAAGAAGACTTTTTAATATCAGTTTATTTCCTAACTGTTGTAAGTACCATCCTGTAGTTCAGTGTACATAGATGTCTACATTTTAAAATATCGAGACCACATTTACCATTTTCTAAGTTTAAGGCACATGTCAAACATGAAGATATGGTGTTTAGTCATTGCTCTTGTTACCTCAAGCTCTCTTAGAAGTAGCATCACTTCTTTTCTCGTTCTGATGATTTCTGGCAACTCTTGACCTGGTGTGACTACAGTGCTTTCTAAAAACTCTCCACTTTCTGCAGTAATGACCTCGTTTCCATAACTCTTCGAATTCTTCTCTGTCATTCCCTCTCAGCATTTTCACTTAGTCCTTCAAGGTTGTCTTCTTTCTTAACTAAGCTGTAAGGTAACTTGGATTCAGTTTTGGCCTTTGATGCTACATCATTTTCAAATTCTCTTTTAGTTTCTTTTCTTATTCTTGCATATGTGTTTCTGAATTTCTTACTTGTTTTATTTCCTCTTCCTTATCTCTTTCTCCTTTCCTTGGCTTCTCTGCATTTCTTGTTTGTTTTTTTCTTAATCTTTCATTTGCCCCTTGGCACTTCCACTATTACTTGCATCCTTTCTTGAACTGCTTTATGCTAGAGTTTTCTTCCAGTACTTCTTCCAGAAAGCTTCTCGGTTTAGGCCTAGTTTTTTGTTACTCATCGCCTTCATTCCTTTCACTATTTCCATTTCCATCCATGTATTCAAAACTTAGTAACACAAGACTGCTGGCACGTAATGGATCGCCATAAATAATTACGGTTATGTCATAATAATTTTGTTGAAAAACCAGGTGGAAAATGGCTAGCTCCTGTCCTCCCTTCACTCTTGTTACATTCACATGTCTCCGAAATCTTTCGTTACTGCTTCCTTAATTTTCGTTCTAAATGTTTCTGTTCAGTCAATCGGGAGGGGGGGGGAGGGGTCTCAGTTTTCGTAACCAATCTCCTTACGGTTGAAATCTTCCGATATTAGGAGTCTGGCTTTGTTTCTTGCTCTCTCTGCCTCTGAATCCAATATGTGACTCGTTATCCTAAGTATATGCCGCATCTATCGTTTCCCAAGTAGTTACTCCATGTTTACTGTATTAACGTATTGTTTTATTTATAATCGTGTGGTGTTTTAAGTGCCAGTTTTTTTTAACAGTTAATACATTGCTGTATTTTCCTGCGAAAGGTGTGTTAAAGGTCTACTGAACTAGTTAACTGCCTCTGTACTACTGTACGGAAGTAGTTATTGGAATCTATCTTTGAGAGGTGTTTTCAATCCCTCGTGCTTCTATAATGAGTCGCAAACTTTGAGGGAGTTTTCCAGTCATAAAATGAACTCATTTCCTGCTTCCAGGCCCAAGATGATTAAAATATTTTCTTATGATTACGACAAATTATTGGATTAAGGTTACTTTTACAATTACTGTAGCATGGCTCAGAGAATTAAGATTTTTCTAATCAGAAGTTAGAGTCTGTGCCAGCTGCCTGGTATGTTGCATCATTCTTTCCTTGCTGACTGGTACACTGCCCCAGCTGGATACACTATCTCATACTGTCCTAGCTGCAAGGTACAGTGTGGCATAAAGTTCCAGATGCCTTATACTCTGCTTCAAAATGTCAGAGCTGGCTAGGGAATTGTACCATATTGTCCCAGCTGGCTACAGGTGGGACATGTAAAGTTGCTTACTCTGGTGCTCTCCCCAGATACCTCCCACCCTGACTAGCAACAGTCAGGGGAGGAATTATGCACTTTATTCAAAGATGCATTGAATTATTGTATTTTAAACTTGATTATTGATGGTATGCAGGAATATGGTTACATGTGATATACGTCGAATATATTATAATACTATACTCAGCATACACCACATTTATTTCTTGCGATTGATAGTCACTTGATGTACCCAAGATCCACTTATGTAAGACCTTCATTAAACACTATATATAACAATGTAGTGATTGCAATTCGCCTCGCTATTAAAAGGTACTGAATGTCAGTAGCTTACCTGGACCAGGTATACTAGATGTAGGTAACATGGGACCTGAGAGATGAAATAATAACAAGATGGCTTCGTCCAAATCTGTTGATGTTAGTTTTACTGAGAAATTATCATCGACACTAACCAGTAGTATATAAATAAATGTTCCTTAGGAATTCATTCCCGCTTATTAAGACGAGTCTTATCACTTATCTAAAAGTTGCTATGGTTTAATTTATGTATAATACACATTCATAGGGGAATGTGAGAGTTATGTGTCCAGATTAGATTTAGTTACACAATTTTTGTCTAAAGATTTATTGTCGACTTGCCGGCTACAAATGCGTTTTTTACTAGCAAATGCTCCGGCTTTCTTTTTGGCAAAGTCGGGTTTAAGCTCATCACGGCAAGTCAAAAGCGTACATTCACTGAATGGCCAGAGCGGATAATGGCACCTCACTTGCTCCGGGGAATGGTTTCTCTTATCTCTCCTAACATACCCTATTGTGGGTGGGGAGAGGAGGGCAGGGTCCCTCAGTTGTTGCCGGGTCACCATTTGGGGAAGACCCGGGCCAGATGTACCGGCGAACAGACAACAGAAAAAGAATCCCTGCGATCCCCGTCGGGGAGGGGAGTCTTTACTGCGCTCTGCATCACCAGGATGCAGTACTCTAACCGAGTTAAGATCAAGCCATCTAGTGGAATCATAGATGATACCACCAAACTAGCACTTGCATCTGCTGTTAGCAGCAGTCTGCAAGTCAAATTCACGGCGATATTATCACTGAAAGCTGCCTTCATTGTCGTCTGTATTGATGACACTGAGGCAGAGAAACTTCTCACTACTGCTGCCACTACCACGCTACAAGACCGAGGATTCCAAGTCTGGACTTCCCCGGCCTTGAAGGCCAAGAGGACTGTGTTCCTCAGACGCCTGAAAACTCTCATCACCACTCAGGACACCAATGAATTAAAACATGCATAGAAAAGCAGAACCCTTGGGCAAAGGTGGACTTTATCAACAAAATACCCAATGCTCCATCCATGCTGAAGGTCACCTTCAGTGACGTCACTATGGCAGACAAAGCACTTACCGATGGACTGGTTATCCAATACTTCCACATCAACCCAGCCTTCATCGAAGCAGAGAAATTTAGACCAATCCCACAATGCTATAACTGCTACTCATACCATCACATAACGAAAGACTGCCCAACCAAGGATAAAAGTTCTGCTCCACCTGCAGTAAGGAAGGACATGACTACAGGTCCTGCACCACCACTACTCCACCGAAATGCTTAAACTGCAAGAACGATCACCACACTCTTGCTGCAAGATGTCAATTCGTCGAGAAATCCACAAGAAACAAGTAGAACAGCTCAAAAAAACCACTCCCCAGACCACTACTTACGCTGCTATCACCAAACTTCAAAATGATACTACAAAAATTCTCAAGGCCACGCAAGCGGCTGCCACCACCACCACTACACCACCACTACATGCTGGAGAATCTGCAAAATTCTTTACTGCATCATGTGCCCACGTACAGAATGTAGCTACACCAGGTTCATTTAATACAACTATTAATGAACTACTACAACTCAACAACCTGCCAAACTTTACATTCCCTGCATCGCCACCGTCAGCTGAAATCATTCAAGCCACCACATGTACCGTCCACCTCGCACCTACACCGACACCACCACCAGCACCTCAAGCTCCGCCCTCCACCATGGAGACGGACCAACCAGAGAACAGAGAGGAGCCGACTCCTCCCACCACCGAGAGCACACCTGTACCTGCTACCACCACTGCAATACCAATCAGAGACATTTACTGAATTACCTCTCTCATGCATCTTCCCCAGCCAAGAGAGCTAAAGTTCTGTGTGAAAGTATTCAGGATTTCCTGAATATCAGCTTCAAGGATCCTGCTACTGCTACTGCTGCTGCTACTGCTACTCCTACTGCTACTGCTACTGCTACTCCTACTACTGATAGATACGCAGACGAAGTCGACTCCTCATACCTTGATACCAACGGTATCTTCTTCTATACCACTGATCAATATAGAACTGAAATGCATGCACAAGAAGTTCACCACCGCCTCAAGCATGGAACTGTCAAGTTTACCTGCAGCCCCATCAAAGCTACACACTAGAACAAGCCCTCCAGCTCGCCACCTATCACCTCAACGACTTCACAAACACATTCCTCGTAGAACACATCTCCAGGAAGAAGTTCAGGGCACTACAGAATGGTACCATTGAACGATACGCTGATTAGAATCCACCACTCACTGAGAAGATAAGTTTCCCCAGCACTTTGCTCTTTAGCTAAAGCTGGGGTGTGGCTCCAATCGACCCTGTTTTGCACTGCTTCCTTGGCCTCTCCTGACCTGCCTGCTGCTGCAGCCTTATCCATCGTCCTTGCATCGTCAGCTGATTACCGCTGACATGCCTCCAAGACTCTCCCTTCTCTGGGATCCATAGACATCCAGCAAGACATGGACATCCATCAAGACACTCCCTGCACTGGGAGCCAAGGCCGGGTCGCCTATTGACGAAGACCCGGGCCGGCAGTACCGGCAAACCTACAACAACAACAAACAGACAACAACAGGGTCCCTCAATTCCCTTATTTTTCTACACTAGTACATTGGATCTCACGTTGTCCCAGATGACTTACACACAATACATTTTCCTGATACACTATCTTTTATTGACCCAGTTGCTTTTAAAACTGTTCCTTACTTTCCTTGCTGCCTGTATCAGTATCATGTTCCCTCAGCTGCCTGTTTCCCCTTGCAATATATTTTCTCTATCTGGTTCATTGTCCCACTTGCTTGGTACACTGTACCATAGTATCTCAGCTGCTTATATACGGTATCAAACAGTCTGAGCTGTGCCATAAAGGCATAACTGGTTCGTACACTGTACCATAAAGACATAACTAGCTGGTACACTGTTCCCGCTGCCTGATTCACTGTACCATACTTTCCTAGCTCTTTGGAGCACTGTAAAGTACTGTCCCAACCGTCAGGTCCAGTGTCTCAGCTGCCAGATTAAGTTTTCCAAGTGCATTATACGTTGTATCACATTGTCCCAGTTGTTAGGTACATTGTCTAAACGTTCATGAATACTGTATTATATTGTCCCAGCTGCGTGGTTCACCAGGATGGTGAAGTGTTTGTTGGTCCTCCTAAGCGTAGTTGGGATGTAGACTGCAATTTGACCAGTGTGAAGAATTATGCGTCTATCAACTTTAAAGTTCAACATTTACGTCGCAGTAATGACCACCAAATCATCAAGGACATCGTTCTTATTAAACTCGCTAGATATCCCAAGAACACATGTCTAAACCATCCCTAGTGCAGGGTATGACAAGTACAGAGTGAAACTGTACGTTGCTTTGACGTCAGACTCAGAAAAACATACAGACTCAGAAACACAAACAGCTCATGTGTCATGCACACACACAAACTCACATTTATGATTAAAGAAAAAAAACTAAAATAAATTTCTTATTTAAATCATGAACGAGCAGAATATATGCAGTTTTCAGCTTAGAAAAATCTACGTGTACAACTACAGTGGAACCTCTGGTCACGACCATAATTCGTTCCAAAACTCTGGTTGCGACCCGATTTGGTCGAGATCAGAACCTAACTTCCCCATTGCACTGTGTGTAAATACGATTATACATAAGAACATAAGAAAGGAGGAACACTGCAGCAGGTCTGTTGGCCCATACTAGGCAAGTCCTTCACAATCCGTCCCACTAACAGAATATTTGCTAAACCCAATTTGCAATGCTACCCAAGAAATAAGCTTTGATAATTCTATTTACTCATGTGCGAGTCCCACTCAAATCCAACCCCTCTCACTCATGAATTTATCCAACCTAAATTTGAAACTACCCAAGGTCCTAGCTTCAATAACCCTACTAGGCAGACTGTTCCACTCATCAACTACCCTATTTCCAAACCAATACTTTCCTATATCCTTTCTAAATCTAAACTTATCTAACTTGAATCCATTATTGCGGGTTCTCTCTTGGAGAGATATCCTCAAGACCTTATTTATATCCCCTTTGTTAATACCCATTTTCCACTTGTATACCTCGATCATGTCTCCCCTCATTCTACGTCTTACAAGTGAATGTAATTTAAGGGTCTTTCTTCGTAAGGAAGATTTCTAATGCTATGTATTAATTTAGTCATTCTACGCTGAATGTTTTCTAATGAATTTATGTCCATTCTGTAATATGGAGACCAGAACTGAGCTGCGTAATCTAGGTGAGGCCTTACTAATGATGTATAAAGCTGTAATATAACCTCTGGACTTCTGTTTCTTACACTTCCTGATATAAATCCCAGTAATCTATTTGCCTTATTACGTACGCTTAGGCATTGCTGTCTTGGTTTAAGTTTGCTGCTTACCAGCACCCCCAAGTCCTTCTCGCAATCTGTATGGCTAAGTTCTACGTTATTTAACTTATAAGTGCTTGGGTTATGGACACTCCCGAGCTTCAGTACCTTGCATTTATCTGCATTGAACTGCATCTGCCACTTTTCTGACCACGAATTAAGTTTGTCTAAATCTTCCTGAAGTTCTATGACATCTATGTTTGAATCAATTATCCTACCTATCTTCGTGTCGTCGGCGAATTTGCTCATGTCACTAGTAATTCCCTCGTCAAGGTCATTGATATATATTATAAATAACAACAGGCCTAAGACTGATCCCTGTGGAACACCACTTGTTACAGATCCCCACTCGGATTTAACCCCATTTATGCACACTCTCTGCTTCCTGTTGGTGAGCCATGACTCGATCCATGACAGCACTTTTCCCCCAATGCCATGAGCTACCACTTTCATTAACAGTCTCTGGTGCGGTACTCTATCAAAAGCCTTACTAAAATCTAAATAAACAATATCGAATTCTTTATCGTGATCAACAGCCTCAAAAGCTTTACTGAAGAAGGTTAATAAATTAGATAGGCAGGAACGGCCCCTCGTGAATCCATGCTGAGCATCATTAATCAAAATACGGTTATCTAAATGGCTTCTAATAATATCAGCTATAATTGACTCTAATAATTTGTCTACAATTGAGGTCAGGCTTATTGGGCGGTAATTTGACAGTAGTGATTTGTCCCCTGCTTTAAAAATAGGAATTACATTAGCCATCTTCCAAATATCAGACACTACACCTGTTTGAAGAGATAAATTAAAAATGTTAGATATTGGTTCACAGAGTTCCATTTTGCATTCCTTAAGAACCCTTGCAAAAAGCTCATCAAGACCCGGCGATTTATTTTGTTTCAGACGGTCTATTTGTTTCATAACCATTTCGCTAGTGACTGTGATATTACATAATTTATCTTCTTCAGGGACACTATAAAAATTAATTACTGGGATATTATTAATGTCTTCCTGTGTGAAAACCAAGAGAAAATAATTATTAAAAATAGAGCACATATCATTCTCCTTGTCAGTAAGATGCCCAGAGTTATTTTTAAGGGGACCTATCTTATCCCTAACTTTTGTTATATAAACCTGGAAAAAACTTTTTGGGTTAGTTTTTGAATCCCTAGCAACTTTAATTTCATAGTCTCGTTTTGCTTTTCTTATACCCTTTTTAATGTCCCTCTTAATGTCAGTATACTGATTTATAAGATGACCCTCACCTCTATTTATGCGCCTATAAATTCCTTTCTTCTGCCCTAAAAGATATTTGAGCCTATTATTCATCCATTTTGGGTCATTTTTACTTGATCTAATTTCTTTATACAGGATAAATGTTCTTTGGGCAGCCTGTATAGTGTTAAGAAGGCTGTCATATTGATAGCTCTCTTCGTTACCCCAGTCCACAGTTGATAAGTGTTCTCTAAGCCCATTATAATCTGCTAAGCGAAAGTCTGGGAATGTTACTGAATTATCCCTACTATCATACATCCATTCAATGCTAAAGATAATTGACTTGTGGTCGCTTGTGCAGAGTTCCTCTGTAATTTCTAAATTATTAACAAGGGATTCCTTGTTTGCCAGAACCAAGTCAAGTAGGTTATTTCCCCTTGTAGGTTCTGTCACAAACTGCTTCAAAAAACAATCCTGAACTACTTCTAAAAAGTCGTTAGATTCTAAATTCCCTGTCAAGAAATTCCAATCAATCTGACTAAAGTTAAAGTCCCCTAGAATTACTAGGTTATCGTGCCTTGTGGCCTTAACAATTTCCTCCCAGAGTAGTCTCCCTTGTTCCCTATCTTAGTTTGGAGGACGATATATCACGCCTAAAATCAATTTTTCACACCCCTCTGAAAATTCTATCCAGACAGACTCTGTATGTATTATTTCAGACTTTATGCCCATTTTTATGCAACAATTTAAATGATCACGGACATAGAGTGCCACCCCACTCCCCTTCCCGATACTTCTGTCTACTTGAAACAATTTAAAACCCTGGATGTGACATTCAGGAGGCATGTCCCGATTTTTCATATTAAACCACGTCTCAGTTATTGCAAAAACATCAATATTACCCCCACTAGCAAGTAATCTCAACTCGTCCATCTTATTCCTAGCACTACGGCAATTGCTGTAATATATATTTAAAGACCCTCCTTTCTCTTTAACCTTCCTGCTCATTTCTGTTTTTTTCACTATACCTATTACTGTCCTTGTCATCTAATGCCACTGGCTTTCCAGCATCCACCTTATTCTGCCTATTACTAGTTCTCCTAGAACTTATAATATTTCTATACTGGGACTTCACTGTTTTCCCCCCAAAACCCATACCACTAACTATTTCTAGTTTAAAGCCCTAACAGCTCCCTCCACTTCAGTTGCCAGTGCCCCCACCCCAGACCTGGATAAGTGAACCCCATCCCTGGCATACATGTCATTTCTGCCATAGAAGAGGTCCCAGTTGTCAATGAATGTTACTGCTTTTTCCTTACAGTATTTGTCCAGCCAGCAATTGACACCAATTGCCCTGGACAACCATTCATTTCCAACTCCTCTCCTTGGCAAAATACCACATATGACAGGGTTCCCACCCTTCTTCCTAATTATGTCTATTGCTGACCTAAACCTGCTAGTCAGGTCCTCACTCCTACGTCTGCCAACATCGTTTCCTCCAGCACTGAGACAGATAATAGGATTGCTCCCATTACCTCTCATGATGTCGTCCAGACGGCTAACAATATCCTCCATCCCAGCCCCAGGAAAGCAAACCCTCTGTCTCCTACTCCTATCCTTCAAACAGAAGGCCCTATCCATGTACCTAACCTGGCTGTCCCCAACAACAACAATGTTTTTACCTTCGTTGGTGTCGTTCGTCGTGACGCTCCCAGAAGTCGACTCACATTCATCGGGTAGCACGGAGAATGGGTTCGATGTTTCCACAACATTCTCCTGGGTCTTCGTTGTTTCTACCTCTCCACCTGTCCTCTTGATCCTTAACTTTGTCCCATGCATTCCAGCCACTGTCCAGGTTCCTTTCTTGACTTGAGGAGTCACAACAGGAGGATTACTACAAATCCTCTTGTTTTCCTCAGTCAGTCGCTGTATCTCAAGCTTAGCTACCCTCAGTTCTTCCTTTAGCTGCTGGTAGAGTAGCTCAAGAGATGACATCTTCTTCAGATTCACAGAATAGACTGATGCAGTGCTCGGAGAAGTGGCAGATGCAGTGTAATATAGACAAATGCAAAGTTCTAAATGTTGGACAGGACAATAACCATGTCACATAAACTGAATAATGTAGATCTTAATACTACTGGTTGTGAAAAGGATTTCGGAGTTCTGGTTAGCAGTAATTTGAAACCAAGGCAACAGTACATAACTGTTCGCAATAAAGCTAACAGAATCCTTGGCTTCATATCAAGAAGTATATAAATAGAAGTCCTCAGGTTGTTCTTCAACTCTATATATATTTGGTTAGGCCTCATTTAGATTATGCTGCACAGTTCTGGTCACCGTATTAAAGAATGGATATAAATGCACTGGAAAACGTACAGGGGAAGATGACAAAATTGATCCCATGTATCAGAAATCTTTACTATGAGGATAGACTGAGGGCCCTGAATCTGCACTCTCTAGAAAGGTGTCGAATTAGAGGGAATGTGATTGAGGCTGAAAATATCCAGCCAAGACAGGACTCGCAGCAATGGTTTCAAGTTGGAAAAATTCAGATTCAGGAAGGATATAGGAAAGCACTGGTTTGGTAATAGAGTTGTGGATGAGTGGAACAAACTACCGAGTACCGTCATAGAAGCTAAGACGTTGTTTAGTTTAAGAAATGGGTTAGATAAATACATAAGTGGGTGTGAGTTGGACCTGACTAGCTTGTGCTACTAGGTCTTATGCCTTGCTTCTTCCATAGTGGAAGTTAGGTGGTCATTGGTCTAAGCTGGGGAGTGACATGGACCTGCCTCGCATGGGTCAGTAGGCCTGCTGAAGTGTTCCTTCTTTCTTATGTTCTTATGTATATATATATGGGGAAATTTTCCAGCTAAGTCTACTTTCTGACATAAACTGGAATATACTTAGCTTGAGTGGTGACACAGACGTCTTGCAGCCCCATTCAAGAAGTCTCCTTCGCTTGAATCGTGGTAGCCCCGTCTCTGAGCTGTAGAATGACGAGTATAGTTAAGGTTAAGAACCTAACATATTTTTTTCCAGCATAATTTACTGGAGTGTGGTACACTACTCGCCTTAGTTTTGTGGATGGCTTGCACATTACAGTTTAGAAGAGGTCAGCCCTAATCTTCTTGTGTCTGCCTAAACTACAGTTTTTAATTGGCTCTACAAGCGAGATTAAGAATGACCTTGCTCGTGTAATGTGAGTGTGTGGTATTGACTGCACCACTTAGGCCGAGAATGTTGTTTTGTGGATGAACGTAGAGGTGTCACGTGGAGAATGACACCTCTACGATCGTCACTACACGTCGGAAATGTTCGTTGCAATCACTCGCGTGGTTACACACGTCATTCAATACCATGACTTGTCCATAGTTTCGTGGAATTATCCACCGCAGGAAGAACACGGATACGTATTAACACTACGTGACTAGTTCAACCGCGAATTTCTTGACTCATATAAGGGAACTAGTCTAACTTTCCTAGTTTCCTGAGATAGTCAGAATGAACAAGAGTAAAGAACGCACTGGTCACTACTGTCCCTTTGTCTTTTGTTCGATAAGGAGGCAACGCCCTGATGACACGTCCTCATTCGTTCCTTGAACCAATCTGAGCCTCGCCAGCGCTCCTTCAAGTACCCACAAAGGATATGCTGGACTCAGCGTTATTTCTCTTCGTTATTCAATACAAGAAGGTAGATTTCTTGTTATCTAGCTATAGACTTTAATTCATAATAGTCCCGAATTGTAGATAAAGTGGGCGCAGGATTTCCTTTAATTTTCTTTCTAAGGGGAAAGAGTAATTACTCTAGTTTAACTCTCACTTGTAGTTGCAACGAAAACTGGACTCTAGCAGGGAGAGGATAGCATGTCTTGTGATGCTCGTACGAACATATGTGTTCAGTTAATCTTTTTGCGATGAAGTAAGACTCCATTAGCTTCTTGCGGGAGGGCTGAGTCCCTCAGAGGACTGAGGGGGCTGAGAGGGCTGAGAGATACCCCCTTTACTGGAGAATTTTCTCCACACTGAGGGGGCGGGAGAAAGTTTGCCGTAGGTGAACTATTCATTTCTTAACATTATTTTGATTTTCTCACTCGCTACCACTGTTGATTGTCTTTTCTTGACAACTTTAGTCTGTGGGGTTTCTGGAGAATCACTAAGTTTGTTTTCAACACTGTGTAATTCGTTAAGTAAAAGGACACAAATGCAACTAATGTGACATTTTATTGTGGCAACGTTTCGCTCTCCAGGAGCTTTCTCAAGCCGTTACACGCTTCAGAAAGCTCCTGGAGAGCGAAACGTTGCCACAATAAAATGTCACATTAGTTGCATTTGTGTCCTTTTACTTAACATATTGTCGGTAATTCTACCAATATTTTTACACTGTGTAATTCTAACGGCCCTATTGTCCGCTTATTCACTACACCTTTGCTCAAAACATCAACTGTCCTCATGGTTCCATTTGCATCAGGATGTATGGTCACTATTTATCCAAGAGGCCATTGAGACCTTGGACCATCATTGTCGATAATCACTATGTCACTAGGTCTTAAGGATGTATGATTTTCAGGAACACTTCTCGCCAAATTTTCTCCCAACGTTCAATCACTTTATTAAGGTGTTTGAATTTACGTCTGAATTGCTTAGGTTCGAGATAAGTAGGATCCTCCATGACTTCTTTATCTTTCTTGTTTTGAGCTATTTGTTCTTCGATGCAAAAACAAACGTGTATATTGCTGTTCCATTAATTAATAAAAATAGTTGCAGTATCAGAGATATATTAAAAGTTACTTAAAGATTTCTACGTCAGTGCACTACATCAGTTTTATTATATAAGTCTACACTCATCACTAGTGTCTTTCTCAAAAAGCAACCACTCCTACCTACTTATCTGTCCAATGTATTACCAAAGATACCCAAGAAGTTAGCTTGAATACCTTTGGTACTGATCAAACCCAACCCATCTCACTCATACAGTTATTTAACCTATTTTTAAATTTTGTCATCTTTACCTGTATGTTTTACAATGTATTTGTGTCCATTATGTAGTATGGCGACCAAACCCAAGTGAGGCCTTAGTAATGATGTATAGGGGGTTAAAATAACTTTTGTATTCCTATTACTTATACTTCTTCATATAAATCCAAGTAATGTGTTTGCCTTATTGCTCACACTTAGGGACTGTTGTCTTGGCTTTAGATTTCTGCTTAGCACGACTACCAAATTTTTTTTTTTCACATTCTGTATAATCAAGCTCTATCTACATCACCTAGTTTATAAGCATGAGGGCTATTTTCATTCCTAGCCTAGGGCTGTACTGGTCCCCATTCAGATTTAATGCAGACTCTTTGCTTTCTATTGGTCAGCCATGCATCGATCCATGTTAGAACCTTTCCTCCTATACCATGAGCTGCCACGTTTCTTAACGATGGTAAATGAGACACTTGTGTAAGTGTCTCTACACTGAAGAAACACTGGCTTCTTCAACTCAGAGAAAGGCAGAAGGTGAGGAGGAGTTTGTGGTAATCAATCCCTTAGCCTGGAGTTGATCTCATCAGTTCATCAATCTTAACAAAACAACTCAGAGTTCGACCCTGCTGTACAATTAGAGAAATAATTAAACAAGGCTATTGTTAGACAAACCACTGTTCTTAGTTAATCGGGAACACACACACACATGCCCGGGACCACTCAATGATTATAATCTCTCAGAGTGATAGCTATTTATCCCACACTCTACAGTCATCATGATGAGTCTAGCAAAGGCTCTCTGTACTCACCATGTCTTTCAGAGTCATGGCCAGTTACTCAAAAGTAATGACACTAGCAGAGACTTTATATACTCACCACTTTAAGCTGTTTATAGGACTCCGTGTAGGACCTCGCAAACTTTTATTTTTAAATATATTAAGTAAGGACGGTTCCTCTGCAATGTAGAATTACGCGGCCAAATTAAATTGAGTATTGGAAAATGTTTATCTAACGTTGGTACAAATATTATAAATTTCTGTTCCAGCTTTGAGATATTATGGCTAGTCACGGCTTCAGTCGTTTTTAGTTTGGTGGAATTTCTCTCTCTCTCTCTCTCTCTCTCTCTCTCTCTCTCTCTTATTTTTTTTCTCATCAGGGTTTTACAAGGTTAGGTTAAGGATTCCTAACTTTATTTACAAGTTAAGAGCTGTTACCTATATTAGCTCATTTGAAAGTATTTTTATTATTATGAAACATACAAATAAGGAACAGGAGGAAGTTGGAGCCATCTGTGAGCCAGCAATTCCGTTTGATCAATCGATTTTATTTCATTGATATTATTATGCTTTACGAACATGTTCCAGACTCGAGTCATCATGGGAATAAATGATCTCAGATGGAGTGATGTTCTAGAGAAGTTGCTGCTTGCTGCCCGTCTTGTTGTGTAGAAGTTCACTTCTCGCTATCCTCGGAGTGAAGCCAAGAATGGTACTTGACAATATTGGCCTTGTAAGGAACAGTAAGGCCACCCACATCCCTCCCGTGTGAAGGCTATGCTGAAATGACAGATCCATCCAGGCTGGGTCCAAGTGATAGACGAGTGGTCTTACTATGTTCTCTATTCTGTCAAAAAGTCGCAGATGAGATGGAGGGCAGTCATTCATCGGGTAGCACGGAGAATGGGTTCGATGTTTCCACAACAGTTTCCTGGATCTTCGTTGATTCTACCTCTCTATCCGTCCTCTTGATCCTTAACTTTTTCCCATGCCTTCCAGCCACTGTCCAGGTTCCTTTCTTGGCTTGAGGATTCTTAACAGGAGGATTACTACGAATCCTCTTGTTTTCCTCAGTCAGTCGCTGTATCTCAAGCTTAGCCACCCTCAGTTCTTCCTTTTAGCTGAATGTAGAGTTGCACAAGAGAGGACATCTTGTTCAGATTCACAGAGAGCACATGTTATGCCCCTTGGTCATAGTTTAATATTAATATGAGATTTTTCACTTAATATTATACTCAGGGTTTCTTTAATAATAGCTAAATTAAAGCTTCCTCTAGATTATAATATTATATGACTCTATATTATATGATGGGGTATTATTTGTGTATATGTTTAGGAAACTAGGTGACTTGAAGAGTTCAAAGGTTAGGTGTGAAGTACCGAGTGGATCGTTTGTACTTCTCTTCCCTCACCTATACCGAGTTGAGGTCAAACCCAAGCGTTCTACTCAGGGCAGTTCATTCTCACCTCTGGTAGAGGAAGCACCAGCTAAGGGGCTCCCTTAATCACTCTGTATGAACTCCAGGAGAATATTTGGACCTGGATCTCTCGATTGGAAGTGAGAGGTTGTTGGATTACTTCCATGTCGGAAATAATTTGTGGATTACACCTGTATAGTTATACCCTCAGCGAAGCAGTTGGGCAAAGAGACTAAGTTGGCATTGTATACCCGCTGAGGTTTCACGATAAAGAGTCTCTTACAAGTTTCTGCTGTAGTGAAGTGATATGTATATTTAATTAATGAGGAAGTAAAGGAACTTCTGGCTGTACTTAATTCAATGTGTTAAGAGATCTCAGTCATATAATGTATTTGTGTATTATGAAACTATAGTTACTGTACAAGTGTTGAAGGAAATGTATATTTGAATTGTTCATGCCTCACCTAAGTGTAAGGTGCTTTTATTAACTATTTAATTTACTAAGTACTCCTAGAAACTTAGTATATACTGAATAAAATCTGGATAAAGCATTATTCACCTTATATATATATATATATATATATATATATATATATATATATATATATATATATATATATATATATATATATATATATATATATATATATACATATATATATATATATATATATATATATATATATATATAGCGTATTATATATTAATATATATATATATATATTATTATATATGAAATATATATGACAAGTGGAACACCTGGTAATTGAATTCACCCCAGAAATCTTATAATTTATTTACTAAGTATAATATTGTAAGTGCTTGTGGAAAGCATTATTTTTGGTGTCTGAAATAACTACCTACATGACATTATTCTTTAAGGGAGTAAATTCGTTCGGTAATGGCACTTGAGCAGGCTTCTGGAATGAAGTTTTTTCATTACTCGGGGTCCAGACTCATCGACACCACCAAGGACCCAAGGGCAGCCACGTTCATGTTCCAGCGTCTCAGTGTGGCCATCCAGAGGGAAAACGCATGCTGCATTCTTGGCTCGCGTCCGGCTTCGGAGGAGCTGGAGGAAATTCATAATCTTTGACATATTGTACCATTGTATTCATGTTCATGTTTGTGTTTTCTACAAATGTATTCTGTCTATCAATAAAGCATTTATATGTAAAAAAAAAAAAAAAAAAATATATATATATATATATATATATATATATATATATATATATATATATATATATATATATATATATATATATATATATTTATATATATATATATATATATATATATATATATATATATATATATATATATATATATATAAAAACCTGAAAGTAGAAAGAAAACTTGTGATATCCTTGTTTTTACTACACGTTTGTTACGAGAAGTACTAAAACAAAGTAGTCTACAGGCCAGGATCGTAACAAGTGGGGGTCTGTCCGGGAGCTAGTTTAGTAGTTCCCCAATATGGATCTTGAAATACAGCAACTGGTGAAAGATTTATCTCCGGATAGACTGAGGACTTTAAAACTGCAATCGTGCTGGCAGGTTGCTAAGTATCTGGGAGTCGCCTATAACAATCGCTCTATAATACGGAATATATTGTTCCCTATTACCTCGGACACTTCCCAGATGTCAGAACCTCATGTAGAGACACCAACATGCCCAATTGAACCTTTGCCTCTAGGAGACGAAGGTTTAGAGACGTCATTGGAAGACGATACATCAGTCCCTATGAGACTTGCTGCTTCATTTTTGGCGGGTAGCGAGTCAGCGCCTGGAGGATATGACTCAGGACAAATGGCCACCAGAGCCAGGTAAGGGGACTATGGTCTCTGAGAGCCCGTCACCAAGCTGAAGACTGAGACATTATGAAATAATACTGTCCCAATTATTTTGCACACTACTATATATAGAAACATTTATGACATTTCATTCGTGCAATTTTCTGAACATCTATTAGTTTTGTACTTCTTTCGTTATGATTGAATGTATTAAATTCTGCTCTAAATCGGTAATCTCTGTTTTCTGATATGATCGTTTTTAAGTAAGTCAGCAACTTTTTTCTTCTCTAAATTCTCCTACGATATCTTTCAATATTTAATCTCTTTGCAGGTTAACTTTGAAAAAAATATTATACACAGACAACGTATTCTTCTCTATCCAACTTTTCTATGTACTGGTCTGGGTTAAGGAAATGCCAGATAGTTCTTTTATTTAGTCCCAATCAGTCTCTGATGATATTAAACTTGCCTAACGTCCTTCATGTTTGCTGTTTCTTAAGTTATCTAAGCATAGATTTATGCTTAACTGTACTTCACTAAAGAAGTGACTGAGATAAATTGCATTTGAGATTAATACACAAATAACCCGCAAATAGAAGAGAGGAGCTTACGACGACGTTTCGGTCCGACCTAAATAAAAAAAATTCAGTGTCCCAATAGCTCTCTCGCTTTCTCTCTCTGTCTTCGAAGCAAACTATGTTATTTCTAAATCCTAATGGGTTGCATGGCACCTACGAATTTAAGGCTTTTCAACAAATAAAATAATGATAATAATAATAATAATAAGAAGAAAAAGAAGAAAATTAATAATAATAACAACAACAACAATAATAATAATAATAACAATAATAATAATAATAAGAAGAAGAAGAAGAAGAAAATTAATAATAATAATAATAATAATAAATTATTATTATTAGTATTACCAATAATAATAATAATAAATTATTATTATTATTTTTGGAATAATGTTGGTAGAATTACTGACAATATGTAAGGTGAAAGGACACGTGTGCAACTATTGAGACATTTTATTGTGGTAACGTTTCACTCTCCAGGAACTTTGTCAAGGCATTACAAACAACACAGGTAGAAGTACAGGCCGCGTCGGGTCTTCTCCTTGTGGTGACCCAACGTTGGTTCCCTATGGCAACGGCACAGTGAGCCATTGCCATATGGCTGGGGCAGCCTTATAAGAAGGGCATGGCGAGTCTTCGTCTGGTCAAGTGGAGCACCGTTTACAGCCCTATGGCGGAGGCAGCACTATGGCATGGACGCGGTGAGTCTTTCTAAGCCATTCCTGGCACTCAGGCCGCAGCCTGAGTGACACAACGACTCAGGAGATTCTCTGGAGGTGAGAACCTGACGTCTGACACAGGGTATCTATAGGTATTAGAGTGAAATGTAAAAAACATATATTAGTTGTAGGTAGTGGTACTAGTATTAAGGGTGGTAGTAGTAGCACTAGTGGTGGTAGTAGTAGTACAAGTATTAGTACTACTAATTATAGGAGTAGTAGTACTATTATTTTGAGGAGAATTATTGCTAATACATCAGAGACGATGAAGCTGCCTTTAATCTGTTTGTGTTAGAAATCCTTTATATTTAGCTTTAATACTTATATACATACCCTGTGTCCCTATATTGTTTGAAACGGATTGCAAAACTCCTGGAGAGCGAAACGTTGCCACAATAAAATGTCTCATTAGTTGCACATGTTTCCTTTTAACTAACATTTATTGTGAGGGAAAAGTCCATAGATAGGAGTGATGAAAGTGTGAAGGTATGTAGAGTGATAGTTGAGTGATAGTTTGCTGGTTAAGGTGGGGTGTCTCTCGCTGCTGCTATACCCCCCCCCCTTTTTCACCCTGTGAGAGGTGTAATGCTGGGCTTCGGATGCCGGTGGAGATCACTTGACTGGCCACGCTCGATCCCACTTCCTCTGTGTCTGCTCGGATCATCGGATTCAAGGCTGAGTGGGGGGCCGGTGTACTCAACTATTGAGAAACACAGTGACACCACCATTATTTCTGCACTTCACCTGTAGTACACACGTAATAAACATCAGGCAACTGGACGTCACTAGGGAACAACTTTCAACTGAGTCCCTGACATCATCTGTGACATGGTAACAGTTTGGAAAACTGTTGGGTGTGTGGAAAACATCGAGACAACAACAACAACAACACTACTACCACCACCACCGCGGAGTTCTCTCTTAAGATTCATTGCTTCAGTGATACGTCCACAGCTGTAAATATTTAGCTTTGAATCATATACATCTTTTTTTTGTTTTCTTTTTTCATTTTTCTTAATATAGGTTTATTACAATCATATTTTCGTATTTATTATTTCAATTGAATTCTATTAAAATATAGTGTTTATTTTTCTTGTTATTAGTCTTTTTCTATTATACTTTTCCTGAGAAGATCGGCGACGACCTTCACATTTATTATTATAATTATTATTATTATTATTATTATTATTATTATTATTATATTATTATTATTTTAACTATTATTATTATAATTAATAATTAATGTATTATTACTATTATTATTATTATTATTATTAATGTGTGCGGATGCAGTTGCAGCTGCGAGCATCCCAGGCCCCAGCGAGCTCTACATCAAGAGTGGCTCCACCCTCGTCCTGAGCTGTATCGCCCTCCTCCACCCTGACACCGTCAGCAAGGTGAGTGTGCACCCCCTCCCTCCTCCACCCTGACGCCGTCAGCAAGGTGAGTGTGCACCCCCCCCTCCTCCACCCTGACGCCGTCAGCAAGGTGAGTGTGCACCCCCCCCTCCTCCACCCTGACACCGTCAGCAAGGTAGTGTGCCCCCTCCCTCCTCCACCCTGACACCGTCAGCAAGGTAAGTGTGCACCCTCCCTCCTCCACCCTGACACCGTCAGCAAGGTAAGTGTGCACCCCTCCTCCTCCACCCTGACACCGTCAGCAGGTAAGTGTGCACCCCTCCTCCTCCACCCTGACACCGTCAGCAAGGTAAGTGTGCACCCCTCCCTCCTCCACCCTGACACCGTCAGCAAGGTAAGTGTGCACCTCCCTCCTCCACCCTGACACCGTCAGCAGGTAAGTGTGCACCCCTCCTCCTCCACCCTGACACCGTCAGCAGGTAAGTGTGCACCCCTCCCTCCTCCACCCTGACACCGTCAGCAAGGTAAGTGTGCACCCCCTCCCTCCTCCACCCTGACACCGTCAGCAAGGTAAGTGTGCACCCCCTCCCTCCTCCACCCTGACACCGTCAGCAAGGTAAGTGTGCACCCCCTCCCTCCTCCACCCTGACACCGTCACCTGGTGAGTGTGGTGGCCAAGCTACAACTCTTGGACTCCACCTCTGTTTACTTTCTTCCCCTCAGTGTTAAATTATGATCGACTATGTTCACTTGACCTCCAGTAACATAATCTGTTCTCGTAAAAACTCAACCATCACATTGTGTTTACACTGATCTTTTCTCCATTTTTAATTATTCTCAATTTCTCCTTTCCGTCCCTTCGGAATCATTCTTGGTATGTTGAATTGCAGTTCCACACTCCACATTCGAATCATGTCTGCCTCTTCCATCACTCATCCCATTTCCTGTCTGTGTGACTTACGTGAGTTTAATGCTTTTACATGAATATAAAAATAGTAATTATCTTTTCCAATCTTGAGATAACGAACTGTGATGGTGTGTAGCTCAGCAGATGTTTTCACTCTTCGTGAACTAAATTTATACAAAAGAAATTAATCTCTTATTCTTAATAAAAATTCTGCAATTTTTTTTTTTTTTTTTTTTTTTTTTGCCTCGACCCTTCACATGTTGAAACTCGCTGCTGCTTTCCAGGAATATTGTATTATCTGTTTTCAGTCATATATTTTTGAGCTTTACCCGAGGTCCAGGTAATGTAGCTTTGTGCTATCAAGAAGCTGGGATCTCACAGTTCTTGTTGGGATCAAGTCTCAGCTCCCGCATGAACCAAATTGTATTCTCATAGATGAGTTTGCGGAGTCGAGATTCTCCTCTTGCAATAAGTTGTTATCTTAGAGTAGTGTTTGCGGGACATCGATCCTCAGCTCCTGGCGCAGCTTTTTAATTTGCAGTTCACTATGTTGTTAGTGGATAGAAAACTGGCACAAACACTTTTACGTTTGCTGTGATGCATTTGTTTTATTTCACTGCTTCTTCAATAATCTTTTTTTTGTGTGTGTACTCACCTAGTTGTGGTTTCAGGGGTCGATTCACAGCTCCTGGCCCCGCCTCTTCGCTGGCCGCTACTAGGTCACTCTTCCCACTCCATGAGCTTTATCATACCTCTTCTTAAAGCTATGTATGTATCCTGCCTCCACAACATCACTTTCCAGACTATTCCACTTCCCGACAACTCTGTGACTGAAGAAATACTTCCTAACATCCCTGTGATTCATATGAGTGTTCAACTTCCAACTGTGACCCCTTGTTGCTGTGTCCCATCTCTGGAACATTCTGTCTCTGTCCACCTTGTCAATTCCTCTCAGGTCTGGTTTCCAGACTGGTGCTGCATACTCTAATAATGGCCTGATGTTCACGGTGTACAGAGTCCTGAACGACTCCTTACTGAGATGTCAGAATGGTATTCTTAGGTTTGCTAGTTGTCTGTATGCCGCAACAGTCATTTGGTTGATGTGCCCCTCACAAGATGTGTTCGGTGTTGTACTCACCCCTAGATCCTTTTCCTTGCGTGAGGTTTGTAGTCTTTGACCCCCTGGTCTGTATTCTGTCTGCGGACTTGTTTGACCCTCCCCGAATTTCATAACTTTGCACTTGGTAGAGTTGAACTCCATGAGCCATTTGCTGGACCTTTCCTGTAGCCTGTTCAGATTCCTTTGTAGTCCTGCCTGGTCCTCGTCCGATTGAATTCTCCTCATTAACTTCATATCATCTGCAAACAAAGACACTTCTGAGTCTTGTCCTTCTGTCATGTCATTTACATATACAAGAAACAGCACCAGTCCTAGGACTAACCCCTGTGGAACCCCATTTGTTACAGGGGCCCACTCCAACACCTCGTCACATACCTTGACTTGCTGCTACCTTCCTGTCAGGTATTCTCTGATTCATTGCAGTGCCTTCCCTGTTATCCCTGCCTGATCCTCCAGCTTTTGCACTAATTTCTTGCTTGGAACTGTGTCAAAAGCCTTCTTACAGTCCAAGAAAATGCAATCTATGCACCCCTCTCTTACTGCTGCCATCTTGTCATAGAACTCCAGTAGGTTTTTGACACAGGATTTCCCATCCCTGATTCTGTGCTGGTTGTCGTTAATAAGTTTATTTCTTTCTAGGTGCTCCACCACACTTCTGATAATCTCCATGACTTTGCATACCATACATGTCAGTGATACTGGTCTGTGGTTTAGTGCTGTGTGTCTGTCTCTTTTATAAAAATTGGGACTACATTTGCTGTCTTCCATACCTCAGGGAGCTGCCCTCTTTTGATAGATGTGTTGACGATTGTTGTTTGTGGTACACAAAGTGCCTCCACTCCCTCTCTCAGGACACACGGAGAGAGGTTATCCGGCCCCATCGCCTTTGAGGTATCTAGTTCGCTTTGGACCCTCTTCATCTCTTCCTCGGTTGTATGTATTGTGTCTACCCCTTTTCACAGCCTAATTACCTGGTCCTTGACTGTTGTTTTCCTCCTGATGTGACTATACAACAGCTTTGTTTCGGATTTGACTTTCGTTACTGTGTCATTTTCGTATTGTTATTGGGCCTCACTCCTTACCTGTGTATTCATTTCTGGCTCTTTGACTACTCTCTTTATTCTCCTGGGTCCTTTGCCTCCTATACTTCTTCCATTCTCTAGCACATATAATTTTGACCTCTCTACACCTCTGGGTGAACCAAGGGCTCGTTTTGGCCTGCTCATTATTTCTATTGCCCGTGGGTACAAACCTCTCCTCTGGTGCCTTCCATATTGTTGTCACACATTCCATCATCTCATTGATTGATATCTCTGCCAGTTCTTGGTCCCACTGAACCTCATGAAGGAAGTTCCTCAAGCCTGTGTAGTCCCCTCTCTTGTAGTTTGGCTTCCTTCGCGCTGCCCTTCCTGCTTCCCTTTTCACAAGTAATTTTGCTATGTATTCGAAGCTCAGAACCACATGATCACTAACTTCAAGAGGCCTTTCATATGTGATGTCCTCTATATCTGCCCTACTTAAGGTGAATACTTGGTCCAGTCTTGCTGGTTCGTCTTCTTTATCTTTGGTTGTTTCCCTAATGTGCTGATGCATGAGGTTTTCCAGTACCACCTCCAACGTCATTTTTCTCCACGTTTCTGGGCCCCCATGTTGCTCCAGGTTTTCCCAGTCGATTTCTTTGTGGTTAAAGTCACCCACAACCAGTAGCTTTGCTCTGCCCATATGGGTTCTTCTGGCCACTTCAGCCAGTGTGTAAATTATTGCTCTGTTACTCTCATCATATTCCATACTTCTGTTTCCTCTCCAACACTGCATTCAGGGGAGTTTGTGGAGGTTGGGGGAGTGGGGGACCTGGCAGGGTGCTGTGGAATTCCACTGCATAGTGTTGGGTGGGGGCTGTTAGTGTGGGTTGTGGGTTGTATTGGGATAGTGTGCTTGGCTGTGGGGTTCTGAGGGTGGTTCTGTGTGTTTGTGCTTGTTGCTTTGCCTGGTTCTGGTTTTCCTCCGCTGACTCTATCGCTGTCTGTCTTTCTAGCTTCTTTCATTTCTGTGTCCTCTCCTTCAGTTGCTGTCGTTCTGTTCTCGTTCTGCCCTGGTCTAGGAACATCTTCTTGTATGTTAATGTTTACTTCAGCCGTGGTTTCTCTTGCGGGATCCTGTTCTGCACCGTTTCTGTCTTAAAAAACAGTTTGACCAACTGATTTCTCCACTTCGAGTACCTCCCTATTCTGTGAATATTTACTATCTCAGTCTTGTCCTCCTCGCCTATTTCTTTGATGATGTTTTCAATTTCTTGTTTTTCATTCTGCCATCTTTCATTGTGTGTCCTCCGTTTGCTCTCCTAAAGCCTGTGAATAAAGACTGTGTGTATGTGTGTGAGAGTGTGTGTGTGTGTGTGTGTATGTGTACTCACCTAGGTGTGCTCTCACCTAGTTGTGGTTGCAGTGATCGAGTCACAGCTCCTGTCCCCGCCTCTTCACTGGTCGCTACTAGATCCTCTCTCTCCCTGCTCCATGAGCATTATCAAACCTCGTCTTAATTCAATATATGGTTCCTGCCTCCACTATGTCACTTGCCAGACTATTCCACTTCCTGAAAACTCTGTGATTAAAGAAATACTTCCTAACATCCCTTTGACTCATCTGAGTCTTCAACTTCCAATTTTGACCCCTTGTTTCTGTGTCCCATCTCTGGAACATCCTGGCTTTGTCCACCTTGTCATTTCCTCGCAGTATTTTGTATGTAGTTACCATGTCATTAGTGTTTGTGTATGTGTGTGTACTCACCTAGTTGTAATCGCCTAGTTGCACTCGCCTAGTTGTGGTTTCAGGGGTCGAGTCATAGCTCCTGGCCCCGCCTCTTCACTGGCCGCTACTGGGTCACTCTCCCTGCGCCATGAGCTTTATCATACCTCTTCTTAAAGCTATGTATGGAACCTGCCTCCATTACATCGCTTCCCAAACTATTCCACTTCCCGACCACTCTGTGACTGAAGAGATACTTCCTAACATCCCTGTGATTCATCTGAGTCTTCAACTTCCAACTGTGTTCCCTGTGTTGCTGTGTCCCATCTCTGTAACATTCTGTTTGTGTCCACCTTGTCCATTCCTCTCAGTATCTTATATGTCGTTATCATGTCCCCCCTTTCTCTCCCGTCCTCCAGTGTCGTCAGGTCGATTTCTCTTAACCTCTCCTCATAGGACTAGTCTTGTTGCAAACCTTTGGACTTTCTATAGCTTCTTTACGTGCTTGGCTAGATGTGGGTTCCAAACTGGTGCTGCATACTCCAGTATGGGCGTAACGTACACAGTGTACAGGGTCCTGAACGATTCTTTATTAAGATGTTGGAATGCTGTTCTTAGGTTTGCTGGGCGCCCGTATGCTGCAGCAGTTATTTGGTTGATGTGCGCCTCAGGAGATGTGCCTGGTGTTATACTCACCCTAAGATCTTTTCCCTTGATTGAGGTTTGTAGTCTCTGGCCCCCTAGACTGTACTCCGTCTGCGGTCTTCTTTGCCCTTCCCTAATCTTCATGACTTTGCCCTTGGTGGGGTTGAACTCCAGGAGCCATTTGCTGGACCAGGCTTGCAGCCTGTCCAGATCCCTTTGTAGTTCTGCCTGGTCCTCATCCGATTGAATTCTTCTCATCAACTTCACATCATCTGCAAACAGGGACACTTCGGAGTCTATTCCTTCCGTCATGTGTATGTGTGTGTGTGTGTGTGTGTGTGTGTGTGTGTGTGTGTGTGTGTGTGTGTGTGTGTACATCTAAGGGAGACATTTTTTCGGAAAGTTTATTTGATTGATTCTGACTTATCCTAGAATTACCATTCACTTCCCCGTAGCTATACAGAGAACATACTTCACTTATGTACTGAACAACTATGTCACTTTCCAGAATGAATTCCTGATGCTACGTGGCTCCTGGTTCCATTACGAGTATAATGTCCCAGTACACTCATCACTTGAGAGTAGGTATATATTGTGTGTTGATATGACACGTTGACACACTCTTGGAGTAAAGCTCATACCCTAGGCACAAGTGTCCTGCCCACTCTACCAAAAGTTCCCACCTGGCCTTGCATAAATCCTATTATACCACCAGTAACATATAAACCACCCCCTCTATTCCTACTACTTATAAAAGTATAGCGACCCACCACCAATATTGTCACCATCACCACTATCGCCACCATTAGATATCTCAAAACACTACCACTACTATCATCCTCATCACTATTATGTATAATTACACGATATCTTTGCATACAACCACCACCACGACAACGACTCCCACCTCTGCCTCCACTTCTATTCCCACCACTATCCTAATCCAAGCACACGCTTGGATTATATTGGAAGGAGGATGGCGGCGTACCGACGAGGGTAGCCTTGAGCTGACTTCTTGCATCAGCCCGGTCGTAATGGCTATGTGGGCCTGCAGGCCGCATCACAAACAGCCTGCTTGACAGGCGGTCAATACGGAAGGTTGGTCCTTAGGCCGGTCTGTGAAGGGTAGAAGGGTCCTCGAAACTGGGTGCAGGTAAAGCTATAAAATAACCATAGCATTTAACCGTCGTCAGCCTTAAGCTGTATGACACCAGCAATAAAGTAATTAGCATCGGCGACATTTGCTAAATTAAAAGATATTAATATTGGCTATAAGTTAACTGACATAAGATTTACAGCACTGTAACTAACTTTAGCTATGAAATAAATTACATCAACTATAAGGTAACCGACAGTTGCAATAATGTAAATAAGGAATCTCCCATATGAAGATAGACTTAGAGCGTTGAATCTCCACTCTCTTGAGAGACGTAGAAAGAGAGGAGATATCATCGAGGTGTACAAGTGGATGATGGGCATAAACAAAGGAGATATTAATAAAATACTGAGGATATCGACTCGGGTAAGAACCAGGAATAACGGATTTAAGTTGGATATATTTAGATTTAAAAAGGACATAGGTAAGTACTGGTTTTTAAACAGAGTGGTCGATGCGTGGAACAATTTTCCTAGAAGGGTAATCGAAGCTAGAACCCTGGTTAGATTAAGAAGAAATTGGACAAATATATGAGTGAGGAGCTGGGTTTGATTGGTGTGGTTACGGGAGAAAATTCTTGGGTAGCTTAGGGAAGGGGTGGTTTTGAATGGGCCAGTAGGCCTTCTGCAGTGTTCCTTCATTCTTATGTTCTTAAATCAGGTTTAGGGAAACTAACATTAGATATAAGATAACTGATATCAGCTCTAACGTGACTTACATTAGGTAATGGTTGACTAATATCAGCTAGAAGATAAATTGCATCAGGTATAAGGTCACTGATATCAGATTTAATATAAATGACATCAATTAAAGGGTAATATCAGCTATGAAATACTGACATCAACTCTAGGTAATTGATATATTTAAATTATCTAACGTTATCATATAAATGAAATCCAATATCAACAAGTTGATAAGTAAAGCACATGTGCAACATGTGCAACATGTGCAACACTTACGAATCTTCACTAACAAAAATTTTTGCCTGGACGGCAGACTTAATCAGTCTAATACATTAGAGATTACAAGCCTTGAGAGAGTAGAAATGGCGAGAAAATCTGTAGTGATCATTTGCTGAGCCTTGGTAGATGGTCGGCCTCTTAGCGTAAAGCTGTGGCATCAGGCCGGAGACTTACTGTATGTACTTTGAGGTAAAAGTTCGTTATTTAAGCAAATGGACTCATGAATGAATGGTGGTGGTCGAATAAATGGCAGAATGCTTATTAAGTAATTGGCGGGCAACGTTATCTCTCCCTTCCCTTCAAGGGAATTTCTAATCACTTTACTTTCTGCTCCCATCGAGTCTGTAAGAATGGGTTGAAGAATTGAGACACTTATGCACTTATACTTGTCGGTTTTCAAAACCATTTATCACACAAGTATGGGTTTCCACTCTTAAGTTATTTTTTTCTATTATTCTTACCTGGAGTTTACCTGGAGAGAGTTCCGGGGGTCAACGCCCCCGCGGCCCGGTCCGTGACCAGGCCTCATTCCTAATTTGGGGAGCCCAGCTTCGTCCCACCGACATCAGAAATGTGACGGTTACCATCTTTGTGGGCTTATTACACGTCACCACCGACCAGGAGATGTGACGGTTACCATCTTTGTGGGCTTATTACACGTCACCGACGGTGACCTTTCTCGGCTAACACGTCGTACTTTATGACGATGACCTTCGTGGGCTCATACGTCGTCGTAACTAGGAAACATTGGTGCGCTGTTTGGTAGGATACAGAGCACTTAGCCATTCCCCAGGATGCGACCCACAACAGTCGACTGACTGTCACTGCTAGGTGACAGAGGCAATGGGTGAAAGGACCTGACTTAACTTATGCTTATTACCGTTATTTTTCCTGGCCCTCACAATGTTTTTTTTAAAGTTCTTCTGCCTAGCTGTTGAGTGATTGCTTATCAAGTTTTCAACTTTAATGTTCATTTTATTTTATAGACTTGTGACTCGACTTGGGTCACTCGACACACGAGAGACAAGGCGAACTGCCAGAGCTAATGACAATATTATTTTCCATAACATTTAGATACCATGACTCACGAAATCGTAATGACACGATTGCAAACAAACCATACCACAGGTGGGGTTCGAACCCGCGGTCAGAGAGTCTCAAATCTCCAGACCGTCGCGTAAGCCACTAGGCCAGCTAGCTTCAATAAGATTCATCCAACTAGGTATATTTCTACACCATAGGAAGGTTAGCATAGGCACCACTGTGTCCACAAATGCACGTTTTTACAGACGAATCTCCCGCTAGCATGGCCGTGATGAACTCTAGCTCAAGTCCCCTCACGAAATCGTGAGATTCGTCTGTAAAACTTGCATTTGTGGACACAGTGGTGCCTATGCTAACCTTCCTATGGTGTAGAAATATACCTAGTTGGATGAATCTTATTGAAGCTAGCTGGCCCAGTGGCTTACGCGACGGTCTAGAGTTTTGAGACTCTCTGACCGCGGGTTCGAACCCCACCCGTGGTATGATTTAGATACCATATCCAGGTGCCCTAGATAACAAAACTGAAAAATAGACTGAAGATAAGTCCACAGTACTGTCCTCGTACAAGCTGCCTTCAGCACCTACACGAATTAAAGCCGGAGATTGAATTGCCCCGGTTGTCAGCTGCAAGTTCTTCTTTACATACAACTTGGTAACTCTTCTCTTCGGCTTTCCAGTGATCTACTATTGAATTGCTGCCAGAGCCGGATTAAGATTTTGTAGGTGCCTGTGTTACAGGTACTGTGAGGGAACTCCAGCGATATTTTTTAAAAGAAAAACAAAATTAATCCCAACAGTCAACAGTTCAACATATACGTGATGTAATAACATTATAGTTAAAAACTTACAGCAGTAACTGTGAACACTTTTCACTTAATCTCTGGAGGCCCTCTAGCTGGCGGAGGACCCTGGGCTGCAGTCCCTTTAGCCTATGTCTTAATCCGGCCCTGATTGCTGCAATTTTTCTTCATGTTACACTGGTCAACAATTTTTGAAAAGTTGTATTCTTCTTAAATGAGATCCATGTCCTGAATCCAAATATCACCTTGAAAAATGCTTATTGGCTATAACTTTAAAGATACGAGACATGTAATATTTTATTATTTTATTTTAACGTACAATATGTGTACGCATGTTTTAAACTCTAATCCGTACCTACTCTCTGCCTTATTGTTTGACGCTTATAGTGGGCTGAAGAATCATCTCTTGCCAATGTTCAGCAATAGTCTGCAAGCATTCTTGTGCCCAATTTGGCTGAAGTTGGCGCATCAGGAACAGGTAGACCTCCATGTGGAACTGGGCGAATAACTGATGGAATGTTTGGATATTCAATTGACCCCTTTTTTTATCTTTCACAAGCCCTTTTGTACTGAAGGTACCATGCAGAAATAACAACTGTTGGTATGGTGTGTTGGCTCCCACCATGTCATTGGCACAGCAAAAGGCATTCCTTTCCTCTTCCTGTTCAACCACTGACGAAGTTTAATAGCACAAATGTTGCAGCATATGTGTGGAGCCCAGTTCTTATCCTGGTCACCAATCTTGCATCCAAAATATAGGTGATATGCCTTTCTAATTATAGCAGTTATAATGCGCTTCTGTGCTACAAAGGTCACCTCACCACAAATATAGCAGAAGTTGTCTGCCATATTCACACAAGTACGAGGCATCTGAAAGAAGAAAACAACAAACAATTAGAAGATAAACAGAAAATTTATTAATTAATTTATCATTATAATACAGATCATGACAGCTAAGCAGAAGTATTTATATCATTCAGTAGGAAAATAAAATTAATATAATATGCCTCACATGCATATCAATAGCTTGCTCAGTGAATATTTATTATAAGTTTAAAAAGTGTTTGGCTAAGAAAGTCACCAACCTTTCACCTCAAAATATAAACTTGGACAGCACAACCACCTTGTATGACTGCTGGAACAATAATGAAGATCAGTGAGACTGTGAGTGTTGGTAAGAAACACACTGCCGCAAGCCTGTTGCAACCTGTTGTGACACGTAGCTCTATATTGAAAAGTTGAGCTAACAAACAATTTTAACCATGATATTCATTATCAGTGACCTAAAATTAGTTGGAAATTGTTACTCTGGTCTCGGAAGCATTTTGTTTGTTGACCAGTGTTTACAGGCGTCGTGTCCACCTTCGACTATATATCTATATCGTATTTTACATCAGTTACGATACGGCCACCGTGGATCCTAATAAAGTGCTAACACCCAAAATGGTCATCTGTCCTCCACATATTAGCTTAGACTCACATAATTACTTTTTGTATTTTATTTTTCAATATTTTTTCAGATAGGAAATATTCACGTTTATTTGACTTGTATTTAAATAATAAATTATTTTTTGTAAATTGTTTTCTAATATTGATTATTCTTTCCTGAATAATCAATATTATTCAGGAAGAAGTCACGCGCGTTTGAGCTCCGTAAATTTGTGTTTTTTCTGACGGTCCCAGAGGGAACAGAGCGTGGCAAAGAGGCGTGTGCAAATCTTAAAGTGCATATAATCATTTAAACTCCGCAAAAGGGAAATGTAAGTGACCACAGAAGATAAAAATATAGATAATAGTGCCAAGTGTATAGTGCCGGCCCAGAAAAAGGCTATTACTGGATGGTGCCATACAGGAAGTGGGATGTTGTGAATAGTGTTTCGATACCTCAGGGAATCAATAAAGTTCAGGGACTAGCATATTTCCCAAGAGCAGTAAAGTAAAAAAAGAAAACAAGTGCTGATAAGTGTAGGAGGCAAGACGGGAACAGGGAAGTGGTTGGAAACTAGGCCTAACAGTGTTTCCACACAGTACGTCGTGGTGTATATGATGAATAAGTGCGACCCAAGACAGAGAGATAAGAGATAAGTATAGATGTGTCAGTGAATACAGTGAGTACAGTGAAAAAGATAGATGAGTTAGGGAATACAATGAATACAGTGAGTACAGTGAAAAACAAAGGAATGGGAAGCAAGGAACCAGAAGTACCGCCACATTAAAAAGAAGCATCGTGCATCCAGAACTTTTTGTGGTTGCATGAGGGATTGTTGGATGGCCCTGCAAAACTGATAGCTGAGGGTCTCAGACCCTGCTCTGGAGAGCTGAATATCATACATAGAGCACTCAACACTTAGTAATGGGGAGTAATTGGGAAGGGACTTAAGTGGTGGTGTACACACATCAGCGAGGCACAGGCACATAGGTCATGCAAAATACACCAATAAAGTAAGTTTATTCAGGCATACACAAATACAGTGCATAGATTGCCATACATAGCAGCATAGGTTTAGAGAACCTAGTGTAGAGAAACTAGGATAATCCAAAAAGCCAGACAGTGACATATTTTATTGCTAAATTGAGGTAGTAGCAGGAATGAAGGCTCGTCTGACAGTAACTTTACGCACACAGCCAGTACACGAACACACATATATACATACAAGAAAATCATAAATATTCACACACAAGCTTGTACCTTCCCTACCCTAGCGTGGTTTAAACAAATACACAGGATACCCCTATTCCTCCCTCCCCCTCTCCTCCTCCTCCTCCTACTCCTCCTCCTCTTCCTCCTCCTCCTCCTCCCTCACCTTCTCCGGCGTAGAGTCAACTAGGCCTACAAACACTGTAAAGGCTGATCCTAACCATCTCACACACTCACACTCTCTCTCTCTCACACTTTCTCACACTCTCTCTCCCACTCTCACTTTCTCACACTGTCACACTCTCTCACACTCTCTCTCACTCTCACACTCTCTCACACTCTCACTCACACTCTCACTCACTCTCACTCATGCTCTCACTCACACTCTCACTCACGCTCTCACTCACACTCTCTCACTCACACTCTATCACTCACACTCTCTCACTCACACTCTATCACTCACACACTCACTCTCCCTTTTTTTTCTCTCTCTCTTCACTTTCTCTTCCTCTTCATCTTCTGTCTCCTCCTCCTACCCCTCTTTTCTCACTCCTCCCCTCCCCCTTGCTTGTCCTGCACTTCCCTTCCCCCACTCCACTTGTACCCCCTAACCTCCCCCATCTCTCTCCCTCTGCCGCTGTCCCCCTCCCGCTCTCTATCCCTATCTCTCACTCTCTCTCACACTCTCTCACTCATGCTCTTACTCACATTCTCTCACTCACACTCTTTCACTCACACTCTCACTCACACTCACACTCTCACTCACACTCACACTCTCTCACTCACACTCACTCCCATTCTATCACTTTCTCTCCTTTCCTCTCTCTCTCTCTCTCTCTCTCTCTCTCTCTCTCTCTCTCTCTCTCTCTCTCTCTCTCTCTCTCTCTCTCTCTCTCTCTCTCTCTCTCTCTCTGCCTCTCTTCCTCCTCACCTTCCATCAATCTTCCTTCTCCCTCCTTCCTTCTCCCTCCTCCCTCCCCACTCTCCCCCCTAGCCTTACCCACACTTCCTTTCCCCTCTCTCCCTGTACCCCCTTGTTCCCCCTAATCTCTCCCTGCCGCTGTCCCCCCTCCCACTTCATATCCTTCTCACCCCACCCTACCTCCCTTCCCTTTTCCCTCCCTTCAACAAACACCCATCCTCACACAAACACCCACTCTAAAAATACATAAGCTTCGTTCTGTGGTAAAATGGGTTACCCAAGAGCAGGGCCGAGAACCAGGGGTCTGGTGGATGAACCTGGGAGGGAAGGCTGGGAGGCAGAGCTCACAAAAAGGGAGGAAGAGTGGGGAAGGAAGCTAGAAGAGCTTGGCAAGAATATAGAGGAGAGGATAGCTGCAGAGAGCAGGAAGTGGGAGCTACAAGCCAAAGAAGCAGATGCTAAGATACAGTGCTTAGAAGAGGAACTGAAAAACTTGAAATGAGCTTAAAGAGAAAAAGGGCAGTTCAAACATGACCTCAGTCACAGACAAGGGGACTGTATGGAGCAAAGAAGCTATACAGTATGCAAAGGTCCTATCAGACCCATGTAGGGCCCAGGAAAAGACGAGGAGCACACTAAGAACAAATGAGAGGTCTGAAAATGAAGTAGCTATGCTATATGCAAATACTCTAACAGACAAATGCAGTGGCCAAGAACACATTAGAAGGAAAGACAGACCACTGAGCATAGGGGCATCAGCCAGGGAAAGGATTGAAGGAAGGAATGCTTCAGTGGAAGGAACAGAAACATCTCAGAGGATGCAAAGGGAGACACAGTGGGAGGATGAAAGGGAGAGGTCAATTTTTGTCTATGGGCTCCAGGAAGTTGAAGGGAAAACCTATGATAAAAGAAAACAGGAGGAGAATAAAGCGATTGAAGGTATCATAAAAGCAATAGGTGAAGGTGACATTACCCAGGTGACAAATTTTCGGAGAACTGGGTGGTTTGCAAGGGGAAAAGAACGACCTCTCAAAGTAATTTTCATGGTAGAATCAGCTTGAACCATGATCCTGCAAGAGAAAGCACAATTGAGGGACAAACCGGAGTACTGGAGAGTGTACCTCGATCGAGACAGAACAGAAGAGGAAAGGATGATACTGAAAGAGAGGGTAAAAGACGAAAGGAGGAACGAGTGGAAATGACAAAGACAAGCAGAAGAACCCATACCCAGTTGGAAGGGCAAACACCCGAAGAAGGACTCCAACCATGACAACCCCAAGGCAACTGAACAATCTAAGCAAACACTCACACACTGTCCCCACCCAGCCAGGGCTCCCGCTCCCCCAACCCCAATATTCTCCCAGGACAACAGTTTTAGAAAAGAAATTGAAGGTTTGGTACATGAACATGGATGGAATAACAAATAAATATGAGGAGTGGAATGAAAGAATCAATGAGAAGTCCCCAGATATCATAGCAGTCACAGAAACGAAACTCACTGAGACAATAACAGACGCAGTCTTCCCACCAGGATATCAGATCCTGAATAGAAGGAGCAGAAGGGGAGGGATTGCTCTGCTCATAATAAACTGATGGAGATTTGAGGAAGACAACAGTCAAAGACCAGGTGATCAGGCTGAGGAAAGAAGGTGGGGAACTCACAAGAAACGATCAAGAGGTATGTGAGAAGCTCAACATGAGATTTAAGGAAGTATTTACAGTGGAGAAAGATCTTGAGGTGAGTATAACACCAAGCACATCTCTTGTGAGGATCTGTGTCGAAGGCCTTCTTGCAGTCCAAGAAAATGGAATCTACACACCCTTCTCTTTCTTGTCTTACTTCCGTTACCTTGTCATAAAACTCCAGTAGGTTTGTGTCACAGGATTTGCCTTCCATGAATCCGTGCTGGTTATCGTTTATAAGCATTCTATACACGTCAGTGACACTAGTCTATAGTTTAGTGCCTCGTTTCTGTCTCCTTTCTTAAAAATGGGAACTACATTTGCCGTCTTCCATACCTCAGGTAGTTGCCCAGTTTCAATGGTGTGTGTACCCACCCAGTTGTGGTTGCAGGGGTCGAGTTATAGCTCCTGCCCCCCCCCTCTTCACTAGCCGATACTGGGTCATGCTCCCTGCTCCATGAGCTTTATGATACCTCTCCTTAAAGCTATGTATGGAACCTGCCTCCACTACATCGCTTCCCAAGCTATTCCACTTCCTGACCACTCTATGACTGAAGAAATACTTCCTAACATCCCTGTGGTTCATTTGTGTCTTCAACTTCCAACTGTGTTCCCTTGTTGCTGTGTCCCATCTCTGGAACATTCTGTCTCTGTCCACCTTGTCTATTCCTCTCAGTATATTATATGTCGTTATCATGTCCCCCCTATCTCTCCTGTCCTCCAGTGTCGTAGGAGTGTGTGTGTGTGTGTGTGTGTGTGTGTGTGTTTGTCTGTCTGTTTATCTGTCTACCTGTCTGTGCGTGAGTGTGTTTTTGTCTGTGTATTTGCACAATCATGTGCTTATCTTGAGTGAGCACTTGAGTCGAATACATTTTTATAATTATAGTTTTATTTCTCCCATGCCTATAACCGTCAGGTGGACTGGCTACACAACCATACCAAACTCTCCATAGCTGGTCCCCGAGGCGGTGTCAGCGTCCACACGGAGAAAGCTGGTCAGCTGCTCTCCTCCAAGCTCTCTGTGGTGAAGGTAGCAGCCAGGGACGCGGGCAACTATAGCTGCCATCCAGATTCTGTAGAACCAGCCTCCGCCACCGTCTTCATCGTTGACGGTCAGTTGTATACATACTTGCACAGTTATCATTCTTATACATACAAGAACTCTTGTAAATTAATAACACGTGAACAACGGGTAGGGAAGCTGTCCGCCACCCCATCCCCCATGCTGCTTCACGTTGACGATTCTGCTACTACGTAGCGAAATGCAAAGGCACCTTTACGAGAATGGTGATTCGAGATGTCTCGCCCATCTTTCTCCGGTCCTGGCCTCGTGTGACTTCCACTTGCTTCCTAAATTGAAGGGTCGCTTCCATGTGGCACGATACTACGATGACAATGACCTTAAGTCTGCTACAAACAAAGTTTAAGAAACAAGAAGAAGCCACCCCTTTTTGAGCGACAGATTAATGCTTTGTGAACGTTTTAAAAAGTGTAAAGCTATTCATGGTGACTAAATTTACATCACTTTTGCTGTCATTTCCTTATTATGTTAGACTTAGAACTTTTTGATCCTCCCGCGTACGTCTCACGATAGCTATTATTGCTATCCCCAACATTATAATGTCCCAAGATGAATAATTCCACCATGACTTGTTCTACCATATCTTATTATAGATACTATCACCTTGCCATACATAATTATGTCCCATAGTCTAGCAGGGCTGGATTTAAACCTTGGGGGCCCTGGGCACTTTAGGTTTGGGGAGCCCTCGAAAAAAAAAATATGTTAGGTTTCGAAGAAGACGTCTGATTTTATTTTTCACAATTTTATTGACTTTTAAGAATAACTTTTGACTATAATTTTCTGTTTGTAATATATTCCATCTACACAATATAATAATTACCGATGTGCATTTATTTATATCTCTGGTGTCACGCTTTCGGTATTTATCTATATATATTTTTTATATAATAATTTGCTAATGGGCCGACCGACCAACTAGACATTTAAGATAAAATAGTGTAATTTATCAAAGGAAGAAATCAAAACCGTCTAACTTTAAGAAAGAAATTGATTCAATCTGTCTTTTTGTAAAAAATAACCTTATTAGGAGAGGGCCAGTAAAATTAACCTTATTAGGAGAGTCAAGTTTCAAAGAGAGGGGGGAGGGTCACCCTTTCTTTCTATTTTCTGATGCCCCCACAAACACTTTATTTTTTAATTCCTTTTATTAATTAAACTATTTTTTATTATTACATTTAGTTATAAAGGAAGTCCTTCGTCTGGGGTCCCCTCTGGCAGAAGGGCCCGGTGCAGTTGCCCTCTTATATATCCGGCCCATGATAGTAGTATTAGGCATGCCAGCATGCCTAATATTACTGTGTCACGCTATAGCACTGCCAAAATGAATAACAATAAAATGTTCCAAGGTAAATATTACCACCATTCTTAATACTACCATGTTAAACCATAGGTCATGACACCATGCCTCACACTAATGTGTCTCCTCTACAGAGGAGTTCCCCGCAGCCATGCACCACGACAACAGCGCCAGCAGCAGGCAGCCACTGGGGACTCTGGCTAACATGGCTGTCAACATCAACCTGGCTCTCCTGGCTTCTGCTAATCAAATTTCTACTTTTTCTTATAACTGTTTATTTTATTCTCTCTTATAACTAGACCTGAAAATAGTATATATTTTTATGACATTCAAATATTTAATGTACGTATATACTTGAGAAAAATGGTTGAATCGTAATAAACACTGTGAATATAAGTGAGTTCAAGTGTTTATATGTATACCTGGAGTATACCTGGATAGGGTTTCGGGGGTCAACGCCCCCGCGGCTCGGTCTGAGACCAGGCCTCGTGGTGGATCAGGGTCTGATCATCCAGGCTGTTACTGCTGGTGTGATTATATATATGTAAGAATATGTATATAACAAAATTTTAATCAAGAGATAGTTTATTCAAGATATATAAAAGACGAGCTGAATAAACCAAACCAGTGTTTTTCTGTTGAATGTACAGAATGAAAATTTGATATTGAAAAAAAATATATATAAGTGATTTTAGGGAAGGAGAAGAGAATCAACAAGTAACAGAGAAGTGAAGGTTTATAAATTAAAGGAGGCGGTTAGGGTAAGTTGTAAACAACTATTGGAAGAAATATGGGTTTGTGGTAATGAAGCTGAAGAGGTAAAGGGTTGATTTGATAAAATAATGTTGGAGTGTTCAGCAGAAGTTTGTAGTTACAGGAAAGTGGGTGCGGGAGGGAAGAAGAGCGATTAGTGGAATGATGAGGTAAAGAGTAAGAGAGAAAAAGTTAGCATATGAGAGGTTTTTACAAAGTAGAAGTGATACAAGGCGGGAGGATTATATAGAGTGAAAAACAGAGTTTAAGAGAGTGGTGAAGGAAGGTAAAGGAGAGCAAATGAGAGAGTGGGTGAGATGTTATCAACAAATTTTGCTGAGAATAAGAAAAAGTTTAGAGGTGAGATTAACAAGTTGAGAAAGCATAGGGAACGAATGGATTTTACAGTTAAAAATAGGAGAGGAGAGTTATACGAACCGAAATCTATGAGTATCAGGAAGATGGGGAAATATTTTGAGGAACTGTTAAATGTTGATGAATATAGGGAAGCTGTGATTTCGTGTATTGGGGAGGGAGGTATAACATCTTGTATATATACCAAAAGTTGGTTCAGTTTGTGTAGAGTTAGCAACTCCCCTTTCACTTTATTATCGCGGTATTGTAAAATGATGGCTAGTATTGACATTAAAGGAAAAAGAGTTAAACTCAAAATTCCGTCTCTGGAATAAACATCATCTTACTCACAACTTCGACATAATAATTTGAAATCATACTAGTCTATCTTTGACTGTTATCGACACTTGAAAATGATATCTAACCGCTCGAAACGTAGACCAAATTTCACTTTTTTTTGTACATTAGTTGCCAATTAAATGTAAAGTTATACGACGCCCAAACTGATGTCAAGTTCGCTGAACATTACAGAGCTTTAAAATAATATTAACAGCACCGCAAAAGTTCAGAGAAGTTTATAGTTACAGTTAGAACATAACTTGGGTGTTGAAGCATTATAATCAATTAAGTGCTTTACAAATAATCATAGTTATAGTAAATCATTAAAAAATTACTAGGAGATTCACATTAAACACTGAGCTCATTACTGAGTTACTCAGGCCATTATAATTTTTCCGAAAACATTGTTATTACTTAATCAATGTCCCGAGAACTTTAAGCAGTTATTGAAAACAATTTGTTTATATAATTTTAGAAGTATTTAGAGCATTATAAACAAAGAATTTAATAAGTGAATTATTTCACTAGTGACAGTATTATATTGAGAGCATTAGTATGTTATTGATAGTGATACTATATATATATATATATATATATATATATATATATATATATATATATATATATATATATATATATATATATATATATATATATATATATATATATATAAAATGATAAGGATAAAAAATATTATTAAGGCTATTTAATATTAAAAACAGTGAGAGCCTTTCCAACATATTATAAAAATACTTGAGCTATTATGAAAGTACTGAAGATTTTTATAAAAACATTGTAATAAAAGTGAGGACAATTAAAACAATTATAAAATTTAAAAAAAAATCTAATATTACTGAGAGGCATGGGAAAATTGCATTATAAAACTCACAACGCTCTTATAGCATGTCAAATGTGTTGAACGAAATAAAATTACGAAAAGTAGAAGTCACAATAACGTTCGTGGAACAAGTTATAAACGAGTCACATTCGATAGTGATTTGTTATTCTTTAGTTTATTATTAGTGATAAAGATTAAGATCCTTACACTATTACTAGGAACAATAATATGATACTTTTACTTATAATAGTATAATAATAACCTTCCACTCATACTGAAACCATTGCAGCCGTCTTAAAGCATTACAATGGTTCTGAAAGTAGCGAGAAAAATGGTCACCAATGGATTCGCTTTGGACTCCTTCATTGAAAACCTGGTCTGCGTTTCAGACCATAGACAGAAAAGTTTTTGATAAAGGTGGCCTATGCGAATGCATTCGTGTCCATTTCTCATTGTTTTTACTTAGTACAGAAAGTATTAGTGTACTGAGATCAGCATGAAAGTGCTGATCATAGTAAATGTATTTTCTGCTCTTGATAAAACTGCTATAAAATATTAAGAAATAATCTTTGCGAGATTCTATTCAATTTAAAGTTGAAATCTTTTTTAAAACATTTTTTTTATACTACGATTAAAGTACGTATTAAAATGTACGCTGCTGATATCCATAGTGTGAAAAGGTATACATAATATATTATGTGAGCCTTAATTATCTTGTCCCTTCTAGCAGGATATTTAAATTATAATATTGAAATACAATGAATACAAAATGAAGTTTTAGACACCAACACTTTGGTATATTTATTTGAAGGCTTTTCACCATCCAGTTTCTTTATCAGTTCAATATAGAAGTAATATATAAAGACACAAGTGGAGGTCATGAGTCCTTCAGCCGCCTTGCAGAACTATACTCAGTGGAAGGTGGAAGATGAGGTAATTAGCCCCACAGCCTAGTGACCAGTGTTCAGTACCACAGTCTCGATGGATCAACATTAAGGTAATGAACACAAGCAGCAAGGCTGAGGGACTGATTACCTCTACTTCTGTGTTCATATGTTACCTCAGTGTGGCACTGATAAAGCCACTGGCTGCAGAAACGTCTTTACAGATACCCAGGTGTTGCACATGTGACTAATTCCTCAGAAGGGGCTCTTATTATAAGGAATGAAAGGTACCCTTATATTTCCTAGATCACATTGATTACGTTTTGTTAAAAAGGAGCTGTACACCCTTAAGGGTTTAGCGGCTCCATGTGAGTATTTAATATTATTTCTTTTCGTGTGAACAGCATTCCATTAATGCTTCTTGTGTGTGTTTTCCCTAAAGATATATTGATTAATAAATAAAAAGCATTAATAAATGCATTAGTATTATTATCCTTGGATTTACTGGTGTGACATAATATTACAATTATCTTGTAGATATACTCGTGAGGCTGAAAGTTATAATCCCATAGACATACAGATGTGACTGAACGTCACTGTAATCCCAGAAGAATACTCATGTGGGTGATCATATCCGATATATTGGTGTGGGTAAACATTCAAAAATATTTTACAGCTATGTATCCCTATGATTCAGCATAGCACTACTGGAGGCTACGAGCCACATACCCTTCAAGATGCCTGCCTTGATGCCCTGGAATTGCTTTCCCCCCATTAAATTGTAACTGAGCGCCTCTTCCTTGGATGAACCCTAATTACATTCCAATTTAGACACTTGGTGACTAGTACGTGATTAGTGCTTTTCAACAATTTTTAAAATAAAATATTATTAATAATAAGAATATTAAAATACTACTACTAATAACAATAATAATAATAATAATAATAATAATAATAATAATAATAATAATAATAATATGTATAATAAAATTAATAATAAAAATATGATTAATGATACCAATAATAATAACCCTAACACTAAATACAAAACCAAAAATAATCTTCATTAGAACGAAAAAGATTGCAATCAGTCCTAATTAAATTTCAGCTCTTATAACATTACCTTACAAAACTTGTACAAAAATATGACCAAGCATCTCCAGGTCTCTTACCCAAACAAAGCATGCGTTTCATGGATCAGAATCATAAACACTAAGCTATGAGCAGTAAGATACCTCAGGAACAGCGCTGGGGTGGAGAATTATAATATATGTAAATAGTATAATATTGTGACCACGAACGAGTGGTATTGAATCAATAACAACACCGACTAGCCGAGGATTCGAACCCATGTAGTTTTGGCCCTGCCTCGTGGTGAGCGAAAATCACATGACGCCTTAACCCGCTAGCGAGAGATTCGTCTGTAAAAACTTGCATTTGTGGACACAGTGGTGCCTATGCTAACCTTCCTATGGTGTAGAAATATACCTAGTTGGATGAATCTTATTGAAGCTAGCTGGCCCAGTGGCTTACGCGACGGTCTGGAGTTTTGAGAGTCTTTGATCGCGGGTTCGAACCCCACCCGTGGTATGATTTATTCCTCACTCTGTTCTACCACATCAGCCACCTTCTCTCTCACAAATACCTCGCACATAGGAGGAGCTTACGACGACGCTTTGGTCCGGCTTGGACCATTTACAGTCACAGTGACTTTGTAAATGGTCCAAGTCGGACCGAAACGTCGTCGTAAGCTCCCCTCTCCTATGTGTGGGTTATTAGTGTATTGTTTCAGTCACGGTATTGTGCCTTTATGTTCTTTACCTTCTGTCTCCCTCTTGCTCAAAACATCGTTTCTTATAAATGAAGAAAATTCTTGACACCCTTGAATATCACATTATTATTGTGTCAGCTCTCTGACGTGATTTATTTGATTCTTATTATGCAAATTCTCTGTATTTATTTACTATTAATCTTCTTCGCATATTATTTTTATATACTGTACTTAGCTCAAAAACGAAAGGATCGTAGAAAAATCTTGGAATAAGAGAAAATCCTGTAACTGATTTCTTGGATCGAGGCGCCGGCAAGGGCGTGCAGTTCCTTCAAATATCTTCTCCTGGAAGGTTCTGACAAAAGATTTACGCTTGTTTGGAGAACGATAGACTGCCCCTTGTGAGGGAAGGAGAGGCTCCAGAAAGCGGAGAATTCGAAGTATTGAAGCTCAGAGGAGGGATGAAATATCTCCTAAAAGGATGAGTCAAAACAAATTTCTCGACGCTAGAGAAGACATGAAAAGATGTCTGTGGTTATTCAGTTTCCATTTAGGCTGACTTATTGCGAGTTGGACTAAATACTGCGGAGCTAACATTTATTGAGGTCCCACCTGACCAAATCAACACTGTACTATCGGAATTATTAAGCTTATATTCTTTTTTCTGTATCATAAACACGCTGGATAACAGGTATATCTTGCTACTTCTACTTACATTTAGGTCACACTACACAGGTATGCACATGCATATATATATATATATATATATATATATATATATACAAACACACTACTTGGTTTTCCTTCTTTTTTCTTAATCATTCTTGCTCTTTATTTCCTCTATTTGCCAAGGGGAAGTGGAAAAGAATAGTATGAGGCAACTAAAATGCCGGGAGCAATGGGCTAGTAACCCCTTCTCATGTAGAAAATACTAAAAATAAGAAGAAGAAAGACTTCATAAAACTGGGATACTTGAATGTGCGTGGATGTAGTGCGGATAATAAGAAAGATATGATTGCTAATGTTATGAATGAAAAGAAGTTGGATGTCCTGGCCCTAAGCGAAACAAAGCTAAAAGGGTTAGGTGAGATTCAGTGGGGAGAAATAAATAGGATTAAGTCAGGAGTATCTGAGAGAGTTTGAGCTAAGGAAGGTGTAGAAATAATGTTGAAGGACCAGTTATAAAAGGAGAAGAGGGAATATAAATGAATAAATTCAAGGATTATGTGGATTAAAACAAGGGTCGGATGCGAAAAATGGGTCATAATAAGTGTGTATGCACCTGGAAAAGAGAGGAGTGTAGAGGAGAAAGAGAGATTTTGGGAGATGTTAAGCGAGTGTGTAGGAACTTTTGAACCAAGTGAGAGTAATTGTAGTAGGGGACCTAAATGCTAAAGTAGGAGAAACATTTAAAGAGGGTGTGGTAGGTACGTTTGGGGTGCCAGGTGTAAATGATAATGGGAGCCCTTTGATTGAACTTTGTATAGAAAGGAGTTTGGTTATAGGTAATACATATTTTAAGAAAAAGAGGATAAATAAGTATAAAACTTATGATGTAACACGTAATGACAGTAGTTTGTAGGACTACGTATTGTTAGATAAAAGACTGTTGGGTAGACTTCAAGATGTACATGTTTATAGAGGGGCCACAGATATGTCAGATCACTTTTTAGTTGTAGCTACAGTGAGAGTAAAAGATAGATGGGATTCAAGGTAAGAGAGAGGGGAAAGTTTAAAACTAAAGGAGAAGGCAGTTAGGGTAAGATATGAACAACTATTGGATGATATATGGGCTAGTGAGAGTATAGGCAATGGGGTTGAAGATGTATGGGGTGGGTTTAAGAATGTAGTGTTAGAGTGTTCAGCAGAAGTTTGTGGTTACAGGAAAGTGGGTGCAGGAGGGAAGAAGAGCGATTGGTGGATTGATGAAGTAAAGAGATTAGTAAGAGAGAAAAAGTTAGCATATGAGGAGCTTTTTACAAAGAAGTGATGCAAGGAGGGAGGAGTATATGGAGAGAAAAAGAGAGGTTAAGAGAGTGGTGATGTAATGTAAAAAGAGAGCAGATGAGAGAGTGGGTGAGATGTTATCAACAAATTTTGTTGAAAACAAGAAAAATATTTGGAGTGAGGAAGTTGAAGAAGCCTAGGGAACGAATGGATCTGATAGTTAAAATTTGGAGAGGAGATTTATTAAATGGAGAGTTAGAGGTATCGGGAAAATGGAGGGAATATTTTGAGGAATTGTTAAATGTTGATGAAGATAGGGAAGCTGTGATTTCGTGTATAGGGCAAGGATGAATAACCTCTTATAGGAGTGAGGAAGAACCAGTTGTGAGTGTGGTGGAAGTTCGTGAGGCAGTGAGTAGAATGAAAGGGGGTGAGGCAGCTGAAATTGATGGGACAAATATAGAAATGTTCAAAGCAGGTGGGGATATAGTTCTGGAATGGTTGGTGCTTTTATTTAATAAATGTATGGAAGAGGGTATGCATGCAGAAAACATGCATAGTTCCTTTGTATAAAGTCAAAGGGGACAAAAGGGAGTGCAAAAATTATCGTGGAATAAGTCTGTTGAGTATACTTGGTAAAGTGTTTGGAGAGTAGGATAACAGATGACCAAGGAGGCTTCAGGAAGGATATGGGTGTGTAGACCAAGTGTTTACAGTGAATACAGTGAACCATATAGGTGAACAGTATTTAGATAAGGGTAAAGAAGTTTTTGTGGCATTTATGGATTTGGAAAACGCGTATGACAGGGTGGATAGGGAGGCAATGAGGCAATGTAGTAGATCTTGCAAATGTATGGAATATGAGGGAGGTTATTGAAAGCTGTGAAAATTTTTACAAGGATAGTGAGGCTCATGTTAGAGTATGTAGGAGAGAGGGAGATAATTTCCAAGTAAAAGTAGGCCTTAGACAAGGATGTGTGATGTCACCGTGGTTGTTCAATATATTTAAAGACAGGGTTGTAAGAGAAGTGAATACTCGGGTGTTAGAAAGAGGTGTGAGGTTAAAAGATAAAGAATCTAACACAAAGTGGGAGTTGTCACAGATGCTCTTTCATGATGATACTGTGCTTTTGGGAGATTCTGAAGAGATGTTGCAAAGGTTAGTGGATTAGTTTTGTAGGGTATGTAAAAGAAGAAAATTAATTAAGAGCAAGACGGAGAGTAGGATAGCAGATGAACAAGGAGGTTTTATTAAAGGTAGAGGGTGTGTAGACCAAGTGTTTACAGTGAAACATATATCTGAACAGTATTTAGATAAGGGTAAAGAGGTTTTTGTGGCATTTATGGATTTGGAAAAGGCGTATGACAGGGTGGATATGGGGGCAATGTTGCAGGTGTATGGAATAGGAGGTAGATTACTGAAAGCAGTGAAGAATTTATACGAGGATAGTGAGGCTCAGGTTAGAGTATGTAGGAGAGAGGGAGATTATTTCCCAGTAAAAGTAGGCCTTAGACAAGGATGTGTGATGTCACCATTGTTGTTCAATATATTTATAGATGGGGTTGTGAGAGAAGTGAATGCACGGGTGTTGGCAAGAGGTGTGGGGTTAAAAGATAAAGAATCTAACGCTAAGTGGGAGTTGTCACAGTTGCTTTTTGCTGATGACACTGTGTTTTTGGGAGATTCTGAAGAGAAGTTGAAGAGGTTGGTGGATGAGTTTGGTAGGGTATGTAAAAAAAGGAAATTGAAAGTGAATATAGGAAAGAGTAAGGTGATGAGGATAAAATAATTAGGTAACGAAAGATTGAATATCAGACTGGAGGGAGAGAGTATGGAGGAGGTGACTATATTCAGATATTTAGGAGTGGACGTGTCAGCAGATGGGTCTATGAAGGATGAGGTGAATCATAGAAATGACGGGAAAAGCATGAGTGGTGGACTGAGGAGTCTGTGGAGACATCTTCGTCCATGGAAGCAAAGAGGGGAATGTATTTATACACTCTCGAATGACTTTTCGAGAGTGAATAAATCTGCAGTGGAGGGAAGGCGGGGTAGAGGTCAGCCTAGGAAAGGTTGGAGAGAAGGGGTAAAGGAGGTTTTGTGTGCGAGGGGCTTGGACTTCCAGCTAGCGTGCGTGAGCGTGTTAGATAGGAGCGAATGGAGATAAATGGTTTTTAAGACATGACGTGCTGTTGGAGTGTGAGCAAGGTAATATTTATGAAGGAATTCAGGGAAACCGGCAGGCCAGACTTGAGTCCTGGAGATGTGAAGTACTGGGTCTGCACTCTGAATGATGGATGTTAAATGTTGCAATTTTATAACTGTAGTGTAAGCATGCCTCTGGTAAGACAGTGATGGAGTGAATGATGGTGAAAGTTTTTCTTTTTACAGCCACCCTGCCTTGGTGGGAAACGGGCGATGTATTAATAATAATAATAATAATAATAATAATAATAATAATAATAATAATAATAATAAAAATATTAATAATATTCATGGAAGGTTGGAGAGGAGTGATAAACCCTTAGAGTCATGCTGCTTCTTGGTGGATAGGAAACAGGTTCGATCCAAGGAAGAGCAGAACAAGTTAAATTTCTAGGAACAAGAGCTACTCACTAGCTCAAGAATTCTCCTTAGAGGGGTAAAGAAACTTGTATAAAGTGTCTGAATACAAGTATTTTGTTGTAGTTGTAACCAACTTCATACAACACTGAACAAGTCAGTGTTGTATTATGGTTCTGACCAAATCATTATAGTAAATAAATATACCAGATTATTATTATTATTATTATTATTTTATTATTATTATTATTATTATTATTATTATTATTATTATTATTATTATTATTATTATTATTATTATTATTATTATTATTATTATTATTATTACAGCTGTTGTAAAGAGCTGCAGATAAATACTAGACACAGGACTGCAAAAAGCATTAGGGTTATTAAAGGTAATATTCTATATACTGCATATGTCCCTGCGTTCACGAATACCTGAATGCCCATTGCAACCGAGTAAGATTCTCTGATGAGAATATAATTACATTCATCTCTCTCAGATATTAAAGGAATTTGTTGCAGGGTCAAATAAATACCTACCACACTGAGGGGTACAGATGTGTGTTCAAGATATTGCTACAAAATGGGAATATAAATATCATTCCTAATAAGATGGCTTGATGAATTAGACCTAAACTGACTAAAAAAAATCAAATTTTCCCAATTTTTTTTATGGATTAAAAGAAATATTTTTGAATATGATGATATATATATTACTGTAGTAGGTTGGTAGACAGCAACCACCCAGGGAGGTACTACCGTCCTGCCAAGTGAGTGTGAAACAGAAACCTGTAATTGTTTTACATGATGGTAGGATTGCTGGTGTCTTTTTCTGTCACATAAACACGCAGGATAGCAGGAATATCTTGCTACTTCTACTTACACTTAGGTCACACTACACATTCATACACACGCATATATATACACACCCATCTGTGTTTTTCTTCTTTTTTCTTAATAGTTCTTGTTCATCTTTATTTCCTCAATTCTCCATAGGGAAGTGGGAAAGAATTTTTCCTCCGTAAGCTATGCGTGTCGTAGAAGGCGACTAAAATGCCGGGAGCAATGGGCTAGTAACCCCTTCTCCTGTATAAACTACTAAAAGAGACAAGAAGAAAAACTTTATAAATCTGGGATGTTTGAATGTGCGTGGATGTAGTGCGGATGATAAGAAAGAGATGATTGCCGATGTTATAAATGAAAAGAAGTTGGATGTCCTGGCCCTAAGCGAAACAAAGCTGAAGGGGGTAGGGGAGTTTCAGTGGGGAGAAATAAATGGGATTAAGTCAGGAGTATCTGAGAGAGTTAGAGCTAAGGAAGGGGTAGCAATAATATTGAATGATCAGTTATGGAGAGAGAAGAGGGAATATAAATGTTTAAATTCAAGGATTAAGTGAATTAAAATAAGTGTCGGATGCGAAGGTTGGGTCATAATAAGTGTGTATGCACCTGGAGAAGAGAGGAGTGTAGAGGAGAGGGAGAGCGAGAGAGAGAAAGAGAGAGATTCTGGGAGATGTTAAGCAAGCGTGTAGGAACTTTTTAACCGAGTGAGAGAGTAATTGTGGTAGGGGACCTAAATGCTAAAGTGGGAGAAACATGCAAGAGGGTGTAGTAGGTAAGTTTGGGGTGCCAGGTGTAAATGATAATGGGAGCCCTTTGATTGAATTTTGTATAGAAAGGGGTTTGGTTATAGGTAATACATATTTTAAGAAAAAAAGGATAAATAAGTGTACAAGATATGATATAGAGCGTAATGATAGTAGTTTTTGGACTATGTATTAATAGAAAAAAGACTGTTGGGTAGACTTCAAGAAATACATGTTTATAGAGGGAGACACAGATATATCAAATCACTTTTTAGTTGTAACTACAGTGAGAGTAAAAGGTAGGTGGGATACAAGGAAAACAGAAGCAGCAAGTAAGAGAGGTGAAGGTTTATAAACTAAAGGAGAAAGCAATTAGGGTAAGATATAAACAACTGCTGGAGGATAGATTGGCTAGTGAGAGTGTAGGCAATGGGGTTGAAGATGTATGGGGTAGGTTTAAGAATGTAGTGTTTAGAGTGTTCAGCAGAAGTTTGTGGTTATAGGAAAGTGGGTGCGGGAGGGAAGAAGAGCGATTGGTGGAATGATGATGTAAATAGAGAGTAGTAAGAGAGAAAAAGTTATCATATGAGAGGTTTTTTCAAAGTAGAAGTGATGCAAGGAGGGAGGAATATATGGAGAGGAAAAGAGAGGTTAAGAGAGTGGTGAAGGAATGTAAAAAGAGAGCATATGAGAGGGAGGATGATGACATGTTACCAAGAAATTTTGTTGAAAATACGAAAAAGTTTTGTAGTGAGATAAATAAGTTGAGGAAGCCTAGGGAACAAATGGATCTGACAGTTCAAAATAGGAAACGAGAGTTGTTAAATGGAGAGTTAAAGGTATCGGGAAGATGGAGGGAATATTTTGAGGCAGTTATAAATGTTGATGAAGACAGGGGAGCTGTGATTTCGTGTATAGGGCAAGGAGGAATAACATCTTGCAGGATAGAGGAAGAACAAGTTATAAGTGTGGGGGAAGTGCATCAGGCAGTGGGTAGAATGAAAGGGGGTAAAGCAGTTTCTAAAAATTCTACCCAAACAGATTCTGTTACTAATGCATCTATTTTTATACCTGTCTCTGTGTAATAGGTTATATTTTATCTTACATATAATGCAACTCCACCCCCTTTCCCGTTATATCTATCTACATGGAACAACTTAAACCCTTGAATATGGCACTCAGCAATCATATCCAGACTCTTTAAATTATACCATGTTTCAGTTATTGCAAAAACATCGTAGTTTCCCCACACCTGTACACCGTGTACTTTAGGCCCATATTGGAGTATGCAGCACAAGTTTGGAACCCACACCTGGCCAAGCACGTAAGGAAACTAGAGAAAGTGCAAAGGTTTGCAACAAGACTAGTCTCGGAGCTAAGGGGCATGTCCTATGAGGAGAGATTAAGGGAAATCGACCTGATCGACCTGACCACACTGGAGGACAGGAGAGATAGGGGGAATATGATAACGACATATATAATACTGAGAGGAATCGACAAGGTGGACAGAGAAAGGATGTTCCAGAGATGGGACACAGCAACAAGGGGTCACAGTTGAAAGTTGAAGACTCAGATGAATCACAGGGATGTTAGGACGTATTTCTTCAGTCACAGAGTGGTCAGGAAGTGGAAAAGTCTGGGAAGTGATGTAGTGGAGGCAGGATCCATACAAAGCTTTAAGAAGAGATATGATAAAGCTCATGGAGCAGGAAGAGTGATCTAGTAGGTATAATGAGTATATATAAGCCTTGTTGGATTTTATATTTCGCACCATGCTACTAGACTGGTGCTGCTATTTGCCGGCAGGCATATACCTACCATCAGTTCACTCCACAATACCCTGGGTTCTTTTCCCATAGCAGACTGCCTTCTCTCACTCTTCTGCCAGGCTGGGGCCTGGTAGGTCAGCCTAGACAAACTGCCTCTATGAGAACCAAATAAGTCTAAGGTTCGCCCCGGAAGAGTATTATTTACTGTACCATAAAGATAGACAGTAATCTATTTCGTTGTAAATGGTTCCATACGGTGTTAGCAGCAGTTGTGTTTTGCCTAGAGGTAGGAAGGAAGATGAAGATGAATTCACTGTCTTCTTTACTGACTTACAAGCATCATCCCTTTTCCAACAAGTTATCCTGATGTCGTGTTTCCAACCCTTATTATCAGGACACTGGTACAGCCAGGATTCAAGCCCATATACACTTAATTTCCTCTAGAATTTACCTTCTAACACCCCACACCTGAGTGCAGAGCAGAAAGGTAAAGTGAAAATCAGGTTCTTGTGGTACCCAGTTTACAAATAGGATACAGGCAGGATGGCAGTGCAGTATACCTGTGGGACATGTGAAAAGGCTCTTGGAAAAAAAAATTGAATCACATGCAACCTTTGCTCTTCAAAATATCATGTCACCTGTGCAAGAATAAACACTGCATCCAAAAACGACATCCATCTAGAAAGGTGTTTCTGGGTCTGTAATAAGGATGTGGAACTATGGACAGATATCAGGAAAGCACTCGGGAGGTTAATAAACAATAAGCATGAAAATAAAGAAGAACTATTGGATAGTCTACCCGGAATATATAGAGCATGGGAGGATAGGTGAGGAGTCAAGTTTAACACACACAATGCCCAAAAAAACACAGTAAACAAAAAAATCAGCCAGCTCAGTCCCCAGCTCCAGGGCTGACCCAAACCTAGTATTACAACCTCAGGTTCAATGGCCTGTTAACCTGAGTGTAAAAGGGAGCTTGGAGCAAATAAACACAGTAGAAAATGCTTTGAATTTGTATTTCCTTCAAGCAGTTATGAATATATAAGACTTTTGTCTTTTCCTTCACCAAGTAAATAACAAAGGGCTTTTTACACATATGTACACTATATACAAAGGAGTAGTGTTTAGTGCACGCCACAGTTGTCTAGGCTAAGCAGCAGCCAAAAGACAGACAACTTTCCACAACCAGCTCTATGCAGGAATTCCAATGACAAACCGCGAGTGGTATCCACGTCACCTTTGTCATTGTTAAACTCGCATTTTAATTGGCTGAACCGAGTCGTTGATTTGATGATGGGGCCCCATCGCCAAACCCTTAACGATGGTTCGCTGGTTGGAGGGGAGCCTATGTGGATGTGTTTAACATGCTCCGAATAAAGGTTACATACTCTTTGCATGCAACACCTAGCCCCCAGCCATAGAGCATATCCAGATTCGGTTAAAGACTCTTCTACAGCCACCACAGCCATAGCCCCTAGTACAGATGTAGTAGAGGAGCCCTCTTCCGGGGAAGACTCTTCTACAGCCACCACTGCCGTGGAATGGTTTCTCTAGTATAGATGTAGTAGAGAGTCCTCTTCCGGGGAAAATGTTGGCCTCATGACAACAGATGGTGGTGTCTCTGGTTTGGCTTTGGGAATACATCCAGTACAAATTGTATCCAACCAAAAGCAAAATTGTGCAAATTCTATGCTTGGGACATCTGTAAGCAAGGAATATCAGGGAAAACAAATGGGACATGCAACTTTGAGCATCCCAAAAAATGCCGCGACCTCCTGTCTAAAGGAGTGTGTCGTTCTCCCTCCTGTAAATTCTTTCATCCTGAGATGTGTCATTCTTCAATCCTTGAAAAACATTGTTACAATACCAACTGCCCCGCATACCACCTAAAAAAGACCAGGAGGCACACGCCCCGTACAACAAATCATAGCAGTTATGGTAGTTACGACAATGCCACTCCAAGTGATCTTTTAGTGGTAAGAAACAAAGAAAGAAAATGGAAAGAGATAACCAAAATAGTCCATCACATTGGAGCCTTGTTGGACTGGAAGCACAGCCAGTGGCCCCTCCGGACTCACAACTACTGATGCCAACAACGACATCCCCTCAACAAGCATGCAACACAACCTCATTTATATTTGCTAATATACAGGACCTTAAGCTATACACCAACAACAAAATACCTTTCGTTAGTGGATTTCTAGAGGAGTCAAATGCAACGTTTGCAGCCTTCACAGAGACTCACTCAAAAGATTACTTTGATAGTGAAATATGGATACCTGGGTACAACCTTTTCAAATGCGACAGAAAGAACAGGCAACAAGGGGGGGGTTGGCCTATATGACAAAGAGTCGCTTATTTGCACAGAGATACTGAACACCTCAAATGATGTAGATGAAGTTCTAACAATAAAAATCGAGAACCAAAACTTAGTCATTGTACTTGTATAAAAGCCACCAGATGCAACTTCCCAACAGTTCAAGGAACAGCTAGCAAAAATTGACTCCTGTCTGGAAAACCTTCCAGCACCATCCCCAAACATTTTGCTGCTTGGTGACTTCAATCTAAGACAAACAAAATGGAAGAATATAGCAAATAATGTTGTAGCAGAAAAAAATCCCTGGAGGCAACTCAGATGAAAAGTCACACACACATGAGCTGCTGAATTTCTGCAATAAACACACCCTAAATCAGCAGATAGTGGAGAGAACAGGACTAGAGAACACACTAGACCTTATTTTCACAAATAATGAGGACCTGGTAAGAAACATAATATAAAAAACAACTAATTCTGATCACAATCTAATCAAAGTCCAGACCTACATGCACAGGAGTCCTGATCAGCAAAATGCATATAGCTATGAGGGTACCTTTACCAAATTCAACTTCAAAAACAAGAACATCAACTGGGACCAAGTAAACTATGTCCTAAATGAAACATGTTGAGAAGATATCTCAAATGACATGGACCCTAACCAGTGCCTTGAAAAGATCAACTTATAGGTAGCTGAAGTATGTTCAAGGCATATTCCCCTAAGTAAAAAGAAGAGAAGAAGTAAACTGGAGAGAGAGAGAGAGAGACGCTCCCTCTACAAGAGAAGGCGACGAATCACTGAGCTCCTCAACAATGCCAGATTATCTGAAACACTGAAAGAAGCGCTAACCAGGGAAGTGGAAAATATTGAGCAAAGGTTAAAGGACTCATACAGGATCCAGTAGAGACAAGATTAGCTAAAAGCGATTAGTGAAATTGAAAGAAATTCGAAAGATTTCTTTTCATATGCCAAAAATAAGGCAAAAACCACTTCTAGTATAGGGCTCGTGGTCAGACAAGACGGATCCTACACTGATGAAAACAAAGAAATAAGTTAGATACTGAAATTTCAATATGACTGTGTTCAGTGAGTCACTAATCAGTCTAAAGGTAGACAATCCAAACAATTTTTTTCATGAATGAGCCTCAAAACCCTACCAATGCATGCCAAATTTCTGATATAATCCTAACTCTATTAGACTTTGAGAAAGCCATCAACGACATGCCCATGCACTCAGCCCCAGGACCAGACTCGTGGAACTCTGTGTTCATTAAGAACTGCATATATATATATATATATATATATATATATATATATATATATATATATATATATATATATATATATATATATATATATATATATATATATTCTCCATGGGGAAGTGGAACAGAATTCTTCCTCCGTAAGCCATGCGTGTCGTAAGAGGCGACTAAAATGCCGGGTGCAAGGGGCTAGTAACCCCTTCTCCTGTATATATTACTAAATGTAAAAGGAGAAGCTTTCGTTTTTCTTTTGGGCCACCCTGCTTCGGTGGGAAACGGCCGACGTGTTGAAAGATATATATATATATATATATATATATATATATATATATATATATATATATATATGGAGGTACCACCTCTAGAACTTTACTGGGGACCCACATCCTCAGAGAAGACAAAAAACACACCTCAGGGAAAACTCAAGGTTCTCCCCGGAGCTGTTTGAATATTTTCATCTCCTACCACCCCCTATATTTTATATTATATATGTACTTTATTAATAGACAGAATACAATGACAGAAAACAAACATGAACATGAATACATTGGTACAATATTTCAAAGATTATGAATCTCCTCCAGCTTCTACGAAGCCGGACGCAAGCCCAGTATGCAGCATGCGTTTCCTCCTCTGGATGGCCACGCTGAGGCCCTGGAACATGAAAGTGGCTGCCCTTGGGTCCCTCGTGGTGTCAATGAATCTGGAACCCAGTTCTTTAAGGAAACGTGTGATATTTTTCTCCATGATCCCAAGGTCTCTCATCCCACTGGGACAAATTGATACTGTTGGCTTATATATATATATATATATATATATATATATATATATATATATATATATATATATATATATATATATATATATATATATATATCAATGAAATCACGAAGCAAGTGATTTTGAATCATTAACAGAACTGCAGCTAACCAAAGGCTAGCTTCCAAAGAGGCATCATTTACACTCTCACAGCAACTTTGCCTGATCTACAGACCAGCTGAAAACAAATATTTTACCAAATTTAACGATTCATACTTATTATCCAAAAATTCGTGAGTACCCTCGCTGGTTGAGCTGAAGAGGCAGGTGGTGACAAGAGATGTAATCTAATTCAGCTGGTGTATACAGCAGTCGAGCTCATTAGCCAGAACTGGGAGAGTCCCTTCCCAGTCCCTTAATATATAACTCTCCCTAACAACCCCCTTCCCCTCTCCAGTTCTTCTCATTCTGCCATTCCATCTTTTCAATCCTTTCTGCCCCCACTCAATACCTCTTTAAATTGCAGGGAGCTGATTAACACATACTTCGTAGCCAAAGGCTGAATAGAACTTTTTTTTTTCCATTTGCATAATAATTAGGAGTGTGCTCAACATGCAATAGGAAGAAAAATTGAAAAGACGATTAAACTTTATATATAATATTTATTGTAAATTCAAAAACTTAATGCCGGTTCCTCTCAGTAATAATAATAATACTGTAATAATAATAATAATAATAATAATAATAATAATAATAATAATAATAATAATAATAATAATAATAATAATAATAATAATAATAATAATAATAATAATAATAATCAGTAATAATAATAATAATAATAATAATCAGTAATAATAATAATAATAATAATAATAATAATAATAATAATAATAATAATCAGTAATAATAATAATAATAATAGTTATTATTATTATTACTATTACCATTAGTAGTAGTAGTAGAAGTAGTAGTAGTAGTAGTAGGTGTAGTAGTGGTAGTAGTAGTAGTAATACTGTCATCATCTTCATCGGCATTATTATTATTATTATTGTTATTATTATTATTATTATCAATATGTGTGTGCATTGTTTATGAATAAGTTTAGAGTTAGCTTTCATCCCTCTACTGGTTACTAAAGTATAATCTACTGATGGTGTACAGATAACTTGCTGCTTCAGTGACCCTTGTAAAGTGCACAAACTTTTAATGTAATAATTGAACCAACCAACGTAGCCCGAAATGACAGGATATAATGTATATTATAATATTCGTACCACACGCCAATATTCAGTAAGGTACAAGGTCCTATATTGTTTTTTTACAAAATTCGACTTACACGTCAATACTTCATAAATAAACGATACTTAAATCAGTACTTAAGGGGCATGTCAGTTTCCCTGTCTTCTAATATTATCTAATTTTTCCCCTGTAATCTAACTATAGCATTTGCTTTGTTTACTTTCGTAAGGTGAAGTCTAGTATCTTTCTTTAATTCTTGGTATAACTTAACAAATCTTTGAGGACAATTGTGTCGTCAACACAATCCTACCAAACCCGCCCAACACTCCAAACCCTGAAATATTCCTCCCACACTCCACCACTTCTCGTGCTACATTACTCTATTATACTTGTACTACAAGAAAATACATGCTACAATAATTAACAATATCCGCCACCACTTAACATCCACACAATAACAAACAGTATTCGCACCGCACGTAAATATTCCATTTCCTAATGTATATTACAAATACGCGATTCAAACTCAGAAAACTCCATACCTACAATATTCTACATCATCATACAATATCCTCCAATACCCCTATAATCCACCGCTCACTATTATAAAATAATCTACGTCCTTCAATAGTCACCTAACAAGCAGTATAGTCAAGACTCTGCAGCTAAATCTCTGTATAAGAGGACCATTCCCATCACAATGGCCCCACCGTGTTAGGCTGCCAATAATATTTTCTGTGTAAAATATTTTTTGAGTAAATTCTGAATCCGTTTCAAAAGTGATTCACTTTATATTTTGTGGGGAGGATATTGGTGCAGTGCTTAAGTAGAGAGACTTATCAGAAGGTAGATGACGGAAGTGCTATTGGAGCAGATTACACACACACACACACACGTTCACACACACATATTCCCACATATACAGACCCCCACACACTCTCTCCCCACACCCTCACCCACCTCTCTCCCACTCCCTTCCCTGATCGCCCCCTTTCTCTCTCACCCTCCTCCTTCTTCTCCCCCCTCTCCCTCTCCCATTTTCTCTCTCCCTTTGCTCCTCCCTCCTCCTCTCTCTCCCCAAATTCCCCTCTCAATCCTCCTCCCCACCTCTCTCCCATTTCGCCACTGCCTCCAGCTTCCTCTTCTCCCTCCCTCCGCCCCCCCCCCCACACACACTCAGACAAACACATCACAAAACAACCACACAGAAATACATAAGTTTTTCATTCAGTGGCAACCAAAAAAAATGGGTTGCCAGAGAGCAGGACGGAAAACCAGGGGACTGGAGGATGAGTCTGTGAAGGATGATTGGGCAGCAGAGCTCATGAAAAGGGAACATGAGTGGGGAAGGAAGCTAGAAGAGCTTAGCATGAAAATGGAGAAGATAGCTGCAGAGAGCAGGAAGTAGGAGATGCAAGTCACAGTAGCTGAGGCTAAGATACAGAAATTAGAAGAGGAACTGAAAAATCTGAAACAGCCTAAAGAACTAAAGAGATGACATCAGAAACTGCTACCTCAGTCACAAACAAGGGGACTGTAGGGAATGAAGGAGTGAAACTGTATACAGAGGCCCTATCAGACCATCGTGGGCCCGAGAAAAAAAGAGGATCACATCAGGAACAATCGATGGGACTGCAGAAAATGAAAGAGCTATGCTATATGTAGAGGCCCTAACAGACCACAGCAGTGCCCAGGGAAAGCTGAGAAGGGAAAATGACAGACCACTTATTGCGCCCCTTGAACTGGGTCTCAATGTATATAATGTATATTTCCATTTTCTATCATTTTATATTGCGAATATTCTCGATTATAGCTAAATCGTTAATATTTTGCTTTATATTATTATTAGACTATTATTTAACTTAGATCTATTTATTAGGTAGGATGTAATTTTTGTTGTGCTTGAGAGTGTGTAGTAACTGCCTTGGTGTTGGCAAACTACTGTTATGCTGCCGGCGTCTAGTTGCTGGGAGGAGTCAGTCTCTGGACACACCTGAGCTGGGTGGTTGTTCCTCTTTCCTCTCTCTCTCTGGCCTGCTGCCCTCGTCGAGTCAACTCCTCACTCTTGTTGTTCTCGACATTAGACTCTGTTGGGTAGAGTATGTATTTGTTGGTGAGGCGAATCATACTTCTCAGAACTCTGTGTAACTCTGTTCACAGAGAATAGACTAGGCAGTGATTTTTCGACTTTGTTCTGGGTTGTGTGTCACCTTGACACTCTGATACAACTCAGGTCTCAAGCTATAGCTCTGGACCTAATTCGATAAGGCATCTGTGCACCGCCACAGTTTGGGAATGTTTATGCTGAACCTAGTTTCAGTAGAAAGGGAGATTTGTGACTGTTTGGAGGATCTACTGATGGTCCCCAGTTAGGGTCGATTTTCTATCTCCTTGTTCCTGACGCTGTGTTGCTGTTGCCTGTTCTATTGCTGTTCGGCGAAGTGGTCATTTTACTGTACAATCAAGCTGTTCAGATTGTCAGTTTAGTACAGCTAGCTTATGAGAAGTTGTTCTGTCGTACACTGGTTGAGTCGAGTCTTAGAGTTACCGGGAGCACACCCATACGCACATTTATTCTTATTTATATATATATATTATTGTAATTATTGACATTGTACCTGATGGTACTTCTGAGTCATTTATATATATGTGTCCTCAGCACAGACTTATTGTATATGAGAGCTGTGTAGGAGCTACCCTCCTAATTAACCTCCTAATTGATATCTTAATTAATATCTTTATATTTGATTTACTTTGCTACCCTAGATTTTCTCACTTTGATAATAAACCTTTTAAATCATTTACTTTGGTTAGTACCCTATCAGTTGCAATCCCCTTAATCTATATAATATGTCGGATAACTGAACCAGGATACTGACTGTTGCAAAAGCCCAGTAACAGGCTGGATGCTAGAAGGGCTTTCCTTTCTAGGGTTCACTGGAGATATCTATTGTTAATAGATATCGTGTCATTTTGTAACACCACTGGGCCCAGGGACAACATATAGTGAAGAGATTGAAGAAACGAAAGCTGCAGTGGAGGTGACTAAATCGAATCAGGGGATACATAGGGATATGCAGGGGAAGAATGAAAGGGAGAGGTCAGTGTTTGTTTATGGGCTCCAGGAAGTTGAAGGGAAAACTTACGATGCAAAAAGACAAGGGGAGTAAAAAGCGATAGAAAGCATCATAAAAGCAATAGGAAAAGATGACATGACCCAGATGGCAAATTTTCAGAGAATAGGGGGGTTTGCAAGAGGAAGAAACCGACCAGTCAAAGTGACTTTCAAGGCAGAATCGGCTCAAAACAGGATCCTGCAAGAGAAGGCAAGACTAAGGGACATGCCGGTGTACCAGAAGGTGTAACTCGACCGTGAAAGAACATGAGAAGAAAGGCAGAAACTGAAAGAGAGGGTACAAAGACGAAAGAGAGGTGAAGATGGAGACGGACAAGAGAACCCAGACTCAGGAGAAAGATCAAATACAACCTCCCTCACAAGCACCTACAGAAGCCCACCAACCAGGACAACCCCAATGCAACCAAACATTCTAACCCGAAACACACATGCCATACCCAATGCCCCCACCCACCTCATTACAAACTACACCTTCACAGCAACCACCCTTATTTCTTCATCAGGTCTCTTGCTTCCCCAACCAGAGAGTACCCCAGACCACAGCTTTAGAAAATAAGTTGAAGGTTTGGTATACAAATGCAGACGGAATAACAAATAATTGTGAGGAGTGGCATGAAAGAATCAAGGAGACATCCCCAAACATAATAACACTCACAGAAACGAAACTCATCAGGATGATAACAGATGCAATCTTTCCACCCGGATATCAAATCCTCAGGAAAGATAGAGGGAGCAGAGGGGAGGAGGAGTTGCACTGCTCATTAAGAACCGGTGGGGATTTGAAGAAATGGAAGGAATGAATGGAATGGGCGAAAGGGACAACATAGTAGGAACAATCCAATCTGAGGGCCATAAGGTGGTAATTGCAGTAATGTACAACCCGCCACAGAACTGCAGGAGGCCAAGAGAGCAATGGTAGACACACTAGCCGAGGTAGCCAGAAGAGCCCACATGGGGAGAGCAAAGTTACTAGTTATGGGTGATTTCAATCACAAGGAGATTGATTGGGAAAACCTGGAGCCCCATGGGGGTCCTGAAACATGGAGAGCCAAGATGATGGATGTTGTACTGGAAAACCTCATACATCAACATGTTAGAGACACTACCAGAGAGAGAGGTGAGGATGATCCAACAAGACTGGACCTAGTATTCACCTTGAAACTGGGCAACTACCTGAGGTGTGGAAGACGGCAAATGTAGTCCCTATTTTTAAGAAAGGAGACAGACACGAGGCATTAAACTACAGACCTGTGTCACTGACGTGTATAGTATGCAAAGTCATGGAGAAGATTATCAGGAGGAGAGTAGTGGAGCACCTAGAAAGACACAAGCTTATAAACGACAACCAGCACGGTTTCAGGGAAGGAAAATTCTGTGTCACAAACCTACTGGAGTCTTATGACAAGGTAACAGAAGTAACATATGAGAGAGAGGGGTGGATAGACTGCACATTCTTGGACTGCTAGAAGGTCTTCGACACAGTTCCTCACAAGAGGTTAATGCAAAAGCTAGAGGATCAGGCACACGTAACAGGAAAGGCACTGTAATGGATCAGAGAATATCTGACAGGGAGGCAACAAAGAGTCGTGGTACGTGACGAGGTGTCAAAGTGGGCGCATGTGACGAGCGGGGTTCCACAGGGGTCAGTCCCAGGACCTGTGCTGTTTTTGGTATATGTGAATGACATAACGGAAGGGATAGACTCAGAAGTGTCCCTGTTTGCAGATGATGTGAAGTTAATGAGGAGAATTAAATAATGTTGGCAAAAGGGAAATTACCAATAGACCCCTGGCTGCCTTCAAGAGGGAGCTGGACAGATAGGTAAAGTCAGTCCAGGATCAGCCAGTCTGTGGTTCGTACATTGGACTACGTACGGCCATCAGTAACAGCCTAATTGATCAGGGCCTGATCCACCAAGAAGCCTGGACATGGACCGAGCCACGAGGGCGTAGATCAACGGAATACCTTCCAGGTAGACTCCACCTACGTAGGTGAGTACACATACATACACCCCACATCTACACATTCATACAATCAAACACACACACACACACACACACACAGCCAGGAGCTGTGACTCGATCCCTGCAACCACAACTGGGTGAGTACACACACACACGCGCTATTACGAACATAGGTGGTAGTAAGATGGGCCTGTTGCACCTGACTGTAAGTAAATTAGCAAACTCTCAACTAGGCAACGCAGAGGAAAGGCAAACGAGCAGAAATATTCCTTCACCGCAAAATAAATGTATCGTATTTACACTATGTAGAGAGAGTAAACGGTAAATACTAGTATTGTATGAGCAAGAGTCACTGTGAGCAAAATGTATCCGATCAGAGGCGGCGTCAACCTGCCAATTCGGCTCCAGAATTCACGGGTTTTCAAGTGTTTGGCTGTCGAACTTCCAATTACCATAGCAGTGGGGCCCCAGAACTGCTACACTCTTAATTGCTATTTCAGTAGTTTAGAGGGCATGCCGCATTGTGTGTGACATGCGTTGAATAAAATGTAACGTAATGTTCTCATGCCACAACCTCATCCAAAAAGTGATGCAAAACCTGAGCTAGGCATCCCTCAAATGGGTAACGTGCCACCATATCTCAGAACATACTAAGTAATGGGACCGCCGTTCTTTTCAACCATCCAACCCAGTAAGCAGTGCTCAACCCAAAGAGAAATTTTAATGTCAACCACTAACGTAAGAGTGAGATAGTAGACAGAGTTTGTAAGATGTGCTCGACTCATTGTGCCGTAGAGTTTAGAAAGGTGTTTCGCTAGAATCCCTGAGAGCTGGTGGGGAGCATTACCTATTCCAGAGGACATGAATCTCAGTGGAATTTAGATGATTGGCTCAGAGAACCGACAAGTTGATAAAGTAGACACATGTGCAACACTTGGGTATCTTTAAAGATACCCAAGTGTTGCACATGTGTCTCAGTGGAATTCTCGGCTTTCGAGTTTTCGGCAGGTCATAGTGGCCCGGTGGTCTGGTGGCTAGAGCTCTCGCTTCACACACGGAGGGCCCGGTTTCGATTCCCGGCGAGTGGAAACATTTCGACGTGTGTCCTTACACCTGTTGTCATGTTCACCTAGCAGCAAATAGGTACCTGGGTGTTAGTTGACTGGTGTGGGTCGCATCCTGGGGGACAAAATTAAGGACCCCAATGGAAATAAGACAGATAGTCCTCGATGACGCACTGACTTTCTTGGGTTATCCTGGATGGCTAACCCTCCGGGGTTAAAAATCCGAAGAAATCTTTATCTTTATATATTCTGGCGGATATAGGGTTGTTGGGAATGGGTTGCAGACGTTTTTTCTTTAAATAAAGCGAGTCTTGAGAAGAAAAGTTTTGGTTAGATTGTCCACTTGGTTTGTTGTGAGAGGCTTGTAGATGTCTGGGTCATTTAGTAGATTGAGCATTTTGTTCCTGTAGTCGTAAGTGTTCAAGATTACGACACGACCTCCTTTATCAGCGGTGGTGACTGTTTCTCGTGTCTTCTGTGTTATATGGTATTTTTGCTGGCTGGATAATCATTGTAAGGATATTGCAGTACCATTCATCAAATAGTGGGACCACTTCTATTGCAGAAATGACATGGATGCCAGGGATGGTTTTCACTTATCCCTCGATTGCTAGCGCACTCAGCTCACACACAGGTCCGGGGGTCTATCCCTGGTACGACGTGTTTTCATACGACACCTGCTGTCCATGTTTATCCATCAGTAAAATGGGTACCTGGGTTTTAGTCGACTGGTGTGGGTCGCTTCCTGGGACAAAACTGACCTAATTTGCCTGAAATACTTTGAATAACAAGGTTTTCTATATAGTAATGTCATTGATGTATACCTTGTACATGTACTTGCAGAAATAAAGATATTATTATTATTATTATTATTATTATTGTAGTGGCAGCTTGAGCTAGGTCATTGGAGGGTGCTGTAAGGACCTGAAACTAGAAATAGCAAGAGATATGAGTTTTGATGGAAGACGGTTGATTGTGGGATCTCCTTTATTAATTGTCTCAAGATTGTGATATTATTTTTTTTAAAATCAGTGACAATGGGGTGAAAATAAAAGAAACATAAATAATGGAGAAGCAAAGAGGGATAGGGGGTCAGTTACAAAGGAATAATTTTCTTAACATATCATATTGAAATAGCTGTAGTGCTCAATATAAGATGACCGAACTGAGATTGTTTGGTTTAATTTGAAGAGACGGGACGTGATTATTGAGTGCCACATTCAGGGGTTCATGTTGTCCAATGTTAGAAAATAGAAATAACGGGAAGGGGGGCGGAGAGGTGACGCTATACGTCAGAGAAATTTTTAATTACTGCATAAAAAGGTGTAAATACTGGTTTTTGCAGAGGGACTCGAAAAGTTCATTTTGGGTGTGATATACCAAGCCCCATACTTGGATAGGGACCAAAGAAGACTTCTGTGGGAAGAAATCTTTGTCTTCCAGACTCAGTAATGTAGTAATTCGAGGGTATTTTAACTTGTAAAAATATTAAAATCTATGACCAGGAATCAGGAGTCACACGACATCCTGGAGGTGATTCGGGGCTGTTTTTTTTTTTTTTTTTTTTTTAAGTTTGTGACAGTACCACAAGGTAAAATAACCTTGATTTACTTCTGAAACTAATGAGGCCCATGTGAGGAGGAGCTTGTGAGCAAACGATCAAAAAATCCATTATATATAACACTGAATGATAGTGAGGATAATATTCAGTAAGAAGGGTCCCAGATTTTCGTTTTGCAGATTATAATGTCCTTAGAGAACACCTAACATGTGTGGCCTCGGGCAACAAGAAAAAAAATAATAAATACTATTCACGCTGCCCAGTGATCTTATGTTCAATACAGGGAAATAAGTTCGAAAAGAATAATCCAAAATGTTTGAACAGGAGACTTAAATATCTTTTAAGGGAGAGTAAAGGAATTTATAAGCCTATCAATAGAGAGCCATATCATTAACCAACATATTCGTATTAAAAGGTATAAAAATAGGAATATGAACAGCTAAACGTGACTACGAAATTAGAGCTGCAAAGGAATAAAAAAACAAATCATAGTTTTTTACGAAGCAGTATTAATCTGAATTATCCTATCATTAATATTAGGAATATACCAAACTCTCTCCTCATCATAAGAATCATGGACATTTTAGGACTGCCGATAATTATTCTGAGGGCTTTGTTCTGCATTTGATCTATGGGCTGGAGTGAATTTTCTTTAGCCAGCATTGAAGAACAAAGGAAAGTTAGATGATCCACTTAAAAATAGCTCTGGACATGTTACTAATTAAGAGTGCAAAATGAAAACTTAAGAGTGCAAAATGAAAACTTAAGAGTGCAAAATGAAAACTTAAGAGTGCAAAATGAAAACTTAAGAGTGCAAAATGAAAAGTTAAGAGTGCAAAATGAAAACTTAGGAGTGCAAAATGAAAAGTTAAGGGTGCAAAATGAAACATAGTGAGCCATTCCAAACAAATGCAGTTCCGGAGATGTTGACAATGGCTAATATAATTTCTATCTTTAAATAAATGCATTACTCATTACGATCAAATTTTCGCCCAATAAGTCTGACATCAATAGAGACAAATTATTAGTCAGTTATAGCAGAAATAAAAACAACCTACTTTAATGAACATAAGTTGATTAACGAGTCTCAACTCGCATTCACATGGGGCCGCTCCTGCTTGACTAATTTACTAGCCTTCTTCAATAAAGTACAATATTCTAGGCAGTGGATCATTATACAGAATTCGATGTTTAAGTAAGACACTGCACTGCAACTTCAGTGTTGAATCACTGGTTATGAGTGAGAATAGTTGGATGTGAAGACCTGCCTTGCACGGACCAGTAGGATTGCTGTAGTGTTCCTGAATTCTTACGTTCTTTCTTCTACTAGTGGGAACGTTATCCATATGTTCCGCTCTTTACCACTGGCAATGCAAAAGGCTTCATTCTCATGCTTCTGCTTCACACATAAGTCAAGACAATGAAGCTGAACACCTCTCCAGGCTGGGACTGCCCACCTCAAACTACTTCATCAAAGTTGATGGAATGACAATATCATCTTTACTTCTACACTGCTTGTACTGTTTCCATATTCTTTCTATTCTTGTTGTTTTTTCCATTTTTCTCAATTTTCTATCTTCGGTGGGAGTGTCTTATTATTCCCCACTTCACATACACCCACACAGCAGTCCACGTATGACTTGTGCTGTCTGTATTTTGTATGGTATTGTGGTATTCTCTGTGTTGAAGGCTCTAGGTAGAGTTCTTTACTTTATTTTTTTAAAGAATTGTTTTATGCCATGGCATTTAACCTAGCATAATAATTTTTTCTTGCGTTCCTAATGTCCTCTTTTCGTTAGTTGGACAGCCATTCACAAATAATCCGCACATAGAAGAGAGGAGCTTACGACGACGTTTCGGTCCGACTTGGACCATTTTTGTTAATATGACTTTGTAAATGGTCCAATTCGGACCGAAACGTCGTCGTAAGCTCCTCTCTTCTATGTGCGGATTATTTGTGTATTGTTCCAGTCACGGTATTGTGCCTTCTTTTGTTATTTATTGAACAGCCATGCAGAAAGCTAGACGGCAATGAACATTTGTTTTATGAATGAACACTTGGCAATGCTCAATAATAACAAACGTGTAGACAGAAACACAGGAAGTTGGTTGACCTGTATGTTCAGACACTGTGGAAAAACTAATGCATTGCCTTACACATATTTGTTAGAAAAGTTGAGAAAATTGTTTAGTTCCATGGAGGACAGTATTTGAGGCTGAGAAAGTTGTTTAGTTCCATGGAGGACAGTATTTGAGGCTGAGAAAGTTGTTTAGTTCCATGGAGGACAGTATTTGAGGCTGAGAAAGTTGTTTAGTTCCATGGAGGACAGTATTTGAGGCTGAGAAAGTTACTCCAAATCCAAGGTCAATCACTGTACTTTAAAAGGCAACTGCAGACATTTAATCTGTCAATCGCCTACATTGGACTCAGTTTTGGAACTCATTTAGTATCAAGATACAGAAGTACTGAGTTTCTCCTGAGGTGAAGCTCCAGTGCAGAAAATTCCAATTGGAAGTACTGATGTGCACGTCTCAGTGACATTACGATAGGTTAGGTAAGGTTCGTCAGGAAACAGGACAAGTGTTTCCTGACGCGGGTCTTAGGCATGTGACGACCCACCATTGGAGCTTTTGGTCATCTGACCGAGGCCTTCTGCTGGCTTACCGGTCCACCCCTTTATTAATGGTCATAGCTATAACCATTTATTTTTCTTGTGATATATAGTTGAGTTTACTCCTCATACTGAGGAGATAATTTTATATTTATTACATTAGATTTTCATAGTTTATTTAATTTTATTTTGGTTAGGATTATTAAATAATTGTCTTGTTAAAATAAGACTCATGTTTGTCTCTTTTTTTTTATTTCCAGATTAGGATTTTTTTTCCACAATACTTTCCTGAAAGGAAGAACCCAACTGCTCTTTTCTTCCCTTACAGTGAATTCTGGTAACAGAGACGTTCTGTAACTTTTGTTATTGTTACTAAAAACATTGGTTTTCATGCCTCTTGTGATCAGCTTCAAATAGTGAACGTTGGTTCACCTTACGAAGAGGAACGTCTCGATGGATTGTGGTCTGCGTAGGTGCCAATTTGCCAGTTATTTTAAGCAAATAACAAAAACGAAATTCAAATAATAAAAAAAAAGCGGAAATTCTCGTGTGAAAAAAAAAATGTGAGAAATTAGGTGGGTGATTTTTTCACGATCCCCATCTCGAATTAACATTCCACCCACATAACTGGGAAGATCTCTAGATACAAAACTAAAACAACAAGTATTTACTTACTGATGTTGATATTCCTCGGAGACATGTAGAGCTATAGGAACACTGTCTCAGCTCCCCAGTTCACTTTGGGACCTTAGATTAGAAACATATGGTTTCTGAATTTTTATTATGAAAATTTAAGCCAGTAATAATAGCTAATTTAATAGACAGTATGATTAGGAAAAAGTTTATGTGACTTGACTCAAGTATGTTATTTATGTTACTAATTACACATTAAGCACAATTAGAAAAAAATAAAAGACACCTGCCCATTTATTTCATGGGTAATATGCCTCCCAACAGGAAGGTAAACTAATAATGGCCAATACCTAGCTACCCTACCAGTAGTGTAATTTAATAAGACACTGGGGATCGAAACTAAATTATTGCAGTGCCCGCGGTGGTCAACCTGTCCGTCTGGATTACCACGTTCAGTATCCGTTAGGATTTGTCGGTTCTATTTCTATCGGCCGCTGTTAATTTCCCGAAAGATTCACTAACTAGTCGGTAGTAGGTTGGTAGACAGCAACCACCCAGGAAGGTACTACCGTCCTGTGTTAGTAGGTTGGTAGACAGCAACCACCCAGGAAGGTACTACCGTCCTGTGTTAGTAGGTTGGTAGACAGCAACCACCCAGGGAGGTACTACCGTTCTGCCATGTGAGTGTAAAGCAGAAACCTGTAACTGTTTTACATGATGGTAGGATTGCTGGTGTCTTTTTTCTGTCTCATAAACACGCTGGATAACAGGTATATCTTACTACTTCTACTTACACTTTAGGTCACACTACACAGGCATACACATGCATATATATACATACACACATCTAAGTTTTTTCTTCTTTTTCTTAATATCTCTTGTCTTCTTTATTTCCTCTATTGTCCAAGGGAAATTGAAAAAGAATCTTTCCTCCGTAAGCCATGCGTGTCGTATTAGGCGACTAAAATGCCGGGAGCAATGGGCTAGTAACCCCTTCTCCTGTATACATTACTAAAAAAAAGAAGAAAAACTTTATAAAACTGGGTTGTTTGAATGTGCGTGGATGTAGTGCTGATGATAAGAAAGAGATGATTGCTGATGTTATGAATGAAAAGAAGTTGGATGTCCTGGCCTAAGCGAAACAAAGCTGAAGGGGGTAGGCGAGTTTCAGAAGGGAGAAATAAATGGGATTAAGTCAGAAGTATCTGAGAGAGTTAGAGCTAAGGAAGGGGTAGCAATAATGTTCAAGGATCAGTTATGGAAGGAGAAGAGGGTATGTAAATGCATAAATTCAAGGATTATGTGGATTAAAATAAGGGTGAAATGCGAAAAGTGGGTCATAATAAGCGTGTATGCACCTGGAGAAGAGAGGAGTGTAGAGGAAAGAGAGAGATTTTGGGAGATGTTAAGCGAATGTATACGAACTTTTCAACCAAGTTAGAGAGTAATTGTGGTTGGGGACCTAAATGCTAAAGTAGGAGAAACATATAGAGAGGGTGCGGTAGGTAAGTTTGGGGTGCCAGGTGTAAATGATAATGGGAGCCCTTTGATTGAACTTTGTATAGAAAGAGGTTTAGTTATAGGTAATACATATATATTTTAGGAAAAAGAGGATAAATAAGAATACAAGATATGATGTAGGGCGCAATGACAGTAGTTTGTTGGACTACTTATTGGTAGATAAAAGACTGTTGAGTAGACTTCAGGATGTACATGTTTATAGAGGGGCCACAGATATATCAGATCACTTTTTAGTTGCATCTACAGTGAAAGTAAAAGGTAGATGGGTTACAAGGAGTGAGATTAATAAATTGAGGAAGCCTAGGGAACGAATGGATTTGACAGTTAAAAATAGGAGAGGAGAGTTATTAAATGGAGAGTTAGAGGTATCGGGAAGATGGAGGGAATATTTTGAGGAATTGTTAAATGGTGATGAAGACAGGGAAGCTGTGATTTCGTGTATAGGGCAAGGAGGAATAACATCTTATAGGAGTGAGGAAGAGCCAGTTGTGAGTGTGTGGGAGGTTCATGAGGCAGAGAGTAGAATGAAAGGGGGTAAGGAAGCTGGGATTGATGGGATAAAGATAGAAAAGTTAAAAGCAGGTGGGGATAAAGTTTTGGAGTGGTTGGTGCTATTATTTAATAAATGTATGGAAGAGGGTATGGTACGTAAAGACTGGCAGAGAGCGTGCATAGTTACTTTGTATAAAGGCAAAGGGAACAAAAGAGAGTCTGTGGAGACAAAGAACTTTGTCAGTGGAAGCAAAGAAGGGAATGTACGAGAATATAGTTATACCAACACTCTTATATGGGTGTGAAGCATGGGTGGTGAATGTTGCAACTAGGAGAAGGCTGGAGGCAGTTGAGATGTCATGTATGAAGGCAATGTGTGGTGTGAATGTAATGCAGAGAATTCGTAGTTTGGAAATTAGAGGAGGTGGGGGATTACTAAAACTATTATCCAGAGGGCTGAGGAGGGGTTGTTGAGATGGTTCGGACATGTAGAGAGGATGGAACAAAATAGAATGACTTCGAGAGTGTATAAATCTGTAGTTGAGGGAATGTGGGGTAGGGGTCAGCCTAGGAAAGATTGGAGGGAGGAGGTAAAGGAGGTTTTGTGTGCGAGGGGCATGGACGTCCAGCAAGCATGCATGAGCGCATTTGATAGGAGTGAATGGAGACAAATGGTTTTTAATACTTGACGTGCTGTTGGAGTGTGAGCAAAGTAACATTTATGAAGGGATTCAGGGAAACCGGCAGGCCGGACTTGAGTCCTGGAGATATGAAGTACAGTGTCTGCACTCTGAAGGAGGGGTGTTAATGTTGCAGTTTTATAACTGTAGTGTAGAGCACCCCTCTGGCAAGACAGTGATGGAGTGAATCGGCCGATGTGTTAACAATAAAAAAATAAAATAAAGGAAATTATAGGGTATATAGGTTCTCATTTGAGTGACTTATCACTTTTGAATATTACACACCTACACTACTTTATATAAACATTATTATCCCTACTAATTACCACACACAAATCACATGAAAAGTATCAAAATTTTTCTCAATAATCACAAAAACTAACATTTCAGTTTGTGAACGCCTCACCAAACGGCTTCAAACCTTCAACACCAATAACTAAAGAATGCGACCTCAGAGTTGCTCCAGACATTACTGGGATTTTGGTATCTGTGTAATAACTAAAGATTGTTTCTTGTTGGTGACTTAATATTCTCAAAGTTGCTGTAACTTGGTGTAAGAATTGAATGAGTTTTGGAAAGTGTAGATGTCAATTTGCCATTTTGATTAAATTAATTAGATTATTAGTTTCTATGGGATTACTTGAGAGGGTTAGCTTCAAATTTTTAGTCTTAATATTTTTCTGCATTTGAAAATTATGCTTAACTCTATGCTATTCTTTTTGAAGTAGGAGGGAGGTACATATAGGAAATGGGGATAACTTTCTCTGATCGGACAATTACCAAAACATTTCTAGTTTATAACAGTTTTCTTAGGAAAACTTTTTAATCTCACAGCTCAATGCTTGTTACATAGAAATCGTTCATAAATGCAAAAGAACTCACGAAATCGAAATGACACGATGTCTCTCTGATCGCGGGTTCTATCCCCGCCCGTGGCATGGAATGCAAAAAGATCGTACAAAAATTCTTGATAAAAACGATACTTTTTCCTCCTCTCAGAAACAGGAAGATGAAGATTAAAAGCCCCATTAGCATTGTTTTCCTGCCTGGCCTAATATTATCACTGGCAACAGCGGCACCATAAACCAACATGTAATTTGATTCATTATGTTAGATTAGTTGTCAAATGTCTCTAAACAGGTTATCAAGTAGAGGACCGTCATCTAATTAGATATATTGTTAATAACACTCCTCAGCATGTTTGTGTTGGTTTCAAAAGTTGCTGGCAGTGTTTGTGTTGCTGCTGTCTAGTAGTGATGGTATTACCTCTAATCTAGCTGGAAGTGTTTGTGTTGCTCAAGCCGTCGTTGGCAGTATTTGAGTTAGCATGTTCCCTCGCTGACAGTATTCGCCCCAGCCGTCGCTGGCAGCATTGGCCCTTACCGTCGCTGGCAGCATTGGCCCTTACCGGCCCTGGCAGCATTGGCCCCTACCGTCACTAGGAGTGTTTGTACTGGTCATTACCGTCGTACGAAGGGTGTGTTTACTCTTGTCAATGTGCCTAAGCGCATACAGTCGATGATGACGCAAGCTGAGCTACTAATTTTAAAATGTTTGAGGGTGTCATAGTGTCTGGTTTTTGTTGTTGTATTATCTGGGTGAATTGATTTAGTGTTTGGGTGTATTGTTGTAGCATCTGAGTGTTGTAGGTTCAGGAGAATGATGTAGTGACTATGTGCGTTGTGTAATGCCTGAGTGTTTTTATTGAGTCTTGGATCATAGTTGTTATGCCTGGATGTGTGCTATTGTAGTGTTGTGTTATTTGATGTATTTAAATGTGATTTCTGAGTCTGGTATGCTATTTTACCGAGTTGTTGTCATTGCGGAAGTGATGTTGTAATATATGAGTGTATTGTTGTAGTGTACAGATTTATTTTTGCAGCGTCTTGATTGTAGTGCTGTGGGTATTGGGGTTGTTATTGTAGTATCTGGTCTGCGTTGTTGTCATGTCTGGTTGACTTGAGGAAGGATCTCATTATGTTGGTATAGGTACAGGAGATGGTTTTCGCAGTGTATAAGTGCGTTGTTGTATCAGATTGTGTTGGTTTTGATGCACGAATGTGTTGTTGTATAGACTATTAATGTTGTTATTAATATAGTTTATAATTGTTAATGTTAAAGCGTATTATTGCAATGTCTGATCTTCTTGTAGTGTCTGGGTATATTGTTGCAGTTCTGAGGAGTGTTGCTATAGTGTCTGAGCGTGTTGTCGTAGTGTGGGTTTGTTGCTGGAGTGGCTCAGTGTATTGTTGTAGGTGGGGGAGTTGAATAAGAAACATGTGAGTTCCTAGGTATGTTTATTGCATATATTAAACGTTTCTCTTGTTCAGCAGGTTGTACCAGTCTCATGGAGATACATATAATGAAAGTACTGATGAAGCTGTAGTTGAAGTCACATTAACTTGATTAGTAGATTTAACATTAGGATGTTCAGTCCCTTTGCTTTGATTAAACAGTTGTTAATTCGCTTTGCCTTGATTAAAAGTTCCTCAATTTATATGGCTTGATTAAAAGATGTTCACTGTTTAAGGTTCACTCATCAGTCACATGGTGACGGGGTGTCTGTGGTTTAGAGGTCGTGCTGCGTGAAGACAGGACTCTCATGTGCAGTAATGGTCACAAAAAAACTCCAAATGATGAGCAATGAGCTTTGGTATTAATTGTTGAGAGTATTGATGGTATACTTAATGAGTTAGGGTGCAGGTTCACTGACAACTCTAACTTATATTAGGATGTTGATGCTGTGAACCTTGAATTAGAAAACTTTTTTGATCCGAAAGTTCTTCTCCCACCCATTGGGATAGGTGTTACAATCCCAATTCTTCAGGAGTTTAAAGGAACACACATAACAATGGGTTAATGTGTTGCAGTTGCAATATTTGAGAGCTCTATTACAATAGGAGAGTTCTCATTTTCATAATGATCGTCCAACAAGGACAGATGTTTTGTCTGATCTGAAAGAAGGACATGATTTTCTTACATATGAATCTATGCAGCCAAATAATTTAAACCTTGACTCATTTCTGAACAAATTCTTACCAAATAGCAATACCTTAAGCTGTATTAGTTCAGTCACTGTATGATATGAGGATACCGACACGTAGCCTGAAGGAAATATATTTTTTTCTATTACGTACCATACGTTTCTTATAATGCTTAATTAGTAATTTACAATTCTTTTTAACTAAAGTTCGCTAAAGTTTAAAATTATCCCATTTTTAGTCAGTTGCTCTACAAATGACAATTATCCTTTTCTAGGAATAAGTTTCTACTTATATTTGTTTACATCCATTGTAGACCTAACAATTGAAGAATAAGATGATAAGACATAGTAAAATACGAATCAACTATGTACATGTTGACGAGTGAGATCCCCGGCTGTACACTGATCCTTGTTGCAAGCCTCTCTCAGTGTGTTCTTGTGGTGTCTCAGTGTGTTCTTGTGGTGTCTCAGTGTGTTCTTGTGGTGTCTCAGTGTGTTCTTCTGGTGTCTCAGTGTGTTCTTGTGGTGTATCAGTGTGTTCTTGTGGTGTCTCAGTGTGTTCTTGTGGTGTCTCTGTGTGTTCTTGTGGTGTCTCAGAGTGTTCTTGTGGTGTCTCAGTGTGTTCTTGTGGTGTCTCAGTGTGTTCTTGTGGTGTCTCAGTGTGTTCTTGTGGTGTCTCAGTGTGTTCTTCTGGTGTCTCAGTGTGTTCTTGTGGTGCCTCAGAGTGTTCTTGTGGTGTATCAGTGTGTTCTTGTGGTGTCTCAGTGTGTTCTTGTGGTGTCTCTGTGTGTTCTTGTGGTGTCTCAGAGTGTTCTTGTGGTGTCTCAGTGTGTTCTTGTGGTGTCTCAGTGTGTTCTTGTTGTGTCTCAGTGTGTTCTTGTGGTGTCTCAGTGTGTTCTTCTGGTGTCTCAGTGTGTTCTTGTGGTGCCTCAGAGTGTTCTTGTGGTGTATCAGTGTGTTCTTGTGGTGTCTCAGTGTGTTCTTGTGGTGTCTCTGTGTGTTCTTGTGGTGTCTCAGAGTGTTCTTGTGGTGTCTCAGTGTGTTCTTGTGGTGTCTCAGTGTGTTCTTGTGGTGTCTCTCTGTGTTCTTGTGGTGTCTCAGTGTGTTCTTGTGGTGTCTCAGTGTGTTCTTGTGGTGTCTCAGTGAGTTCTTGTGGTGTCTCAGTGTGTTCTTCTGGTGGTGTCTCAGTGTGTTCTTGTGGTGTCTCAGTGTGTTCTTGTGGTGTCTCAGTGTGTTCTTCTGGTGTCTCAGTGTGTTCTTGTGGTGTCTCTCTGTGTTCTTGTGGTGTCTCTGTGTGTTCTTGTGGTGGCTCAGTGTGTTCTTGTGGTGTCTCTCTGTGTTCTTGTGGTGTCTCAGTGTGTTCTTGTGGTGTCTCAGTGTGTTCTTGTGGTGTCTCAGTGAGTTCTTGTGGTGTCTCAGTGTGTTCTTCTGGTGGTGTCTCAGTGTGTTCTTGTGGTGTCTCAGTGTGTTCTTGTGGTGTCTCAGTGTGTTCTTGTGGTGTCTCAGTGTGTTCTTGTGGTGTCTCAGTGTGCTCTTGTGGTGTCTCTGTGTGTTCTTGTGGTGTCTCTGTGTGTTCTTGTGGTGTCTCTCTGTGTTCTTGTGGTGTCTCTGTGTGTTCTTGTGGTGTCTCAGTGTGTTCTTGTGGTGTCTCAGTGTGTTCTTGTGGTGTCTCAGTGTGTTCTTGTGGTGTCTCAGTGTGTTCTTGTGGTGTCTCAGTGTGTTCTTGTGGTGTCTCAGTGTGTTCTTGTGGTGTCTCAGTGTGTTCTTGTGGTGTCTCAGTGTGTTCTTGTGGTGTCTCTGTGTGCTCTTGTGGTGTCTCTGTGTGTTCTTGTGGTGTCTCAGTGTGTTCTTGTGGTGTCTCTCTGTGTTCTTGTGGTGTCTCTGTGTGTTCTTGTGGTGTCTTAGTGTGTTCTTGTGGTGTCTCAGTGTGTTCTTGTGGTGTCTCTCTGTGTTCTTGTGGTGTCTCTGTGTGTTCTTGTGGTGTCTCAGTGTGTTCTTGTGGTGTCTCAGTGTGTTCTTGTGGTGTCTCAGTGTGTTCTTGTGGTTTCTCAGTGTGTTCTTGTGGTGTCTCTCTGTGTTCTTGTGGTGTCTCTGTGTGTTCTTGTGGTGTCTCAGTGTGCTCTTGTGGTGTCTCAGTGTGTTCTTGTGGTGTCTCAGTGTTTTCTTGTGGTGTCTCAGTGTGTTCTTGTGGTGTCTCTCTGTGTTCTTGTGGTGTCTCTGTGTGTTCTTGTGGTGTCTCAGTGTGTTCTTGTGGTGTCTCAGTGTGTTCTTGTGGTGTCTCAGTATGCTCTTGTGGTGTCTCAGTGTGTTCTTCTGGTGTCTCAGTGTGTTCTTCTGGTGTCTCAGTGTGTTCTTGTGGTGTCTCAGTGTGCTCTTGTGGTGTCTCTCTGTGTTCTTGTGGTGTCTCAGTGTGTTCTTGTGGTGTCTCAGTGTGTTCTTCTGGTGTCTCAGTGTGTTCTTGGTGTCTCAGTGTGTTCTTCTGGTGTCTCAGTGTGTTCTTGTGGTGTCTCAGTGTGTTCTTGTGGTGTCTCAGTGTGTTCTTCTGGTGTCTCAGTATGTTCTTCTGGTGTCTCAGTGTGTTCTTCTGGTGTCTCAGTGTGTTCTTCTGGTGTCTCAGTGTGTTCTTCTGGTGTCTCAGTGTGTTCTTGTGGTGTCTCAGTGTGTTCTTGTGGTCTCAGTGTGTTCTTGTGGTGTCTCTGTGTGTTCTTGTGGTGTCTGAGTGTGTTCTTGTGGTGTCTCAGTGTGTTCTTGTGGTGTCTGAGTGTGTTCTTGTGGTGTCTCAAAGTCTTATTATAGTATATGGATGTGTGTGCGTTGTCTGGAACAGTCACCCACACAGTGAACCAGCGCTAACTGGAACAGTCACACCCACACAGTGAACCAGTGCTGACTGGAACAGTCACAAACACACAGTGAACCAGAGCTGAATGGAACAGTCACCCACACAGTGAACCAGTGCTAACTGGAACAGTCTCACCTACACAGTGAACCAGTGCTGACTGGAACAGTCACACCTACACAGTGAACCAGTGCTGACTGTAACAGTCACAAACACACATAGGGAACCAGAGCTGAATGGAACAGTCACCCACACAGTGAACCAGTGCTAACTGGAACAGTCTCACCTACACAGTGAACCAGTGCTGACTGGAACAGTCACCCCTACACAGTGAACCAGTGCTGACTGTAACAGTCACAAACACACATAGGGAACCAGAGCTGAATGGAACAGTCACCCACACAGTGAACCAGTGCTAACTGGAACAGTCTCACCTACACAGTGAACCAGTGCTGACTGGAACAGTCACAAACACACACAGTGAACCAGAGCTGAATGAAACAGTCACACACACAGTGAACCAGTGCTGGCTAGAACAGAGACACCCTCACAGTGAACCAGCGCTAACTGGAAGAGTCACACCCACACAGTGAACCAGTGCTGACTGGAACAGTCACAAACACACAGTGAACCAGTGCTGACTGGAACAGTCATACTCACACAGTGAACCACAGTTACACCGACACAGTGAACCAGTGCTGACTGGAACAGTCACACCCATACAGTGAACCAGCTCTGACTGGAACAGTCACACCCACACAGTGAACCAGCGCTGACTGGAACAGTCACACACATTCAGTGAACCAGTGCCTTGAATCATCATTAATCTATTTTTTCTGATACAATTAAGCAGAATAAAGGCAGCTTCACCATCTCTGAAGTATTGACAAGAATCCTCCTCAACACAATAAACTACGCCATCACATAATTGACTACTACTACCACCTACAACGATTATATTATACCTTGTACCTCACTCTAATACCTATATATATACCTCTCTGTGCCCTTGTGTTGTTTGTATCGGCTTGACAAAGCTCCTGAAGACCGAAACGTTGCCACAATAAAAATGTATCATTAGTTTCACACGTTTCTTTTTACCTCACATCTTGCAGTGTACTGACCTGGGTTTTTTTTCCAAGAAAATGGTTAATTTGACACATTTCATTATGATGGACAACAAATTGTACACTTGTATTTTCTTTAAATTCGTTTGCTAGTTCTTTTCTTTTCGAGAAATCTAAAATATATTCGACATTCTCCTTATTTTAATGCACGCTAATTAGCTAATTAGTAAATTCCCTCTCTCAGAGGGAATTTACAAAAGCTTGAAACTGCAATCCGTTTCTTAATAATCTGTGAATATTTGTGCCTACACGAATAACCCGCACATAGGAGAGGGGGAGGGTAACGACGACGTTTCGGTCCGAAACGTCGTCGTAAGCTCCCCTCTCCTACGTGCGGGTTATTTGCGTATTGTTCCAGTCACGGTATTGGGCCTATTTGTTATTTATATTTGTGTATAGCCTCATATGTAGGCGTTCAGGTCTCAAGATATTTCGAGTAAGTAATAAGGAAAGAGAGTCAGTTACAATTAAACTGTCTGAGGTCGTAGTTTCCACAATCTTGAGAGCGACAAATATGTTGAAAGGTTCAGTTTGTAAGGAGGAAAGCCATTCATTAATTTAAATATACCTCTGAATTACAGTAGGGTCTGATTTACGATAACATTATTTCTAACCCTCCCATTAGCAGAGCTAAAATTGCAATATTTCAAGCGATTTCGTGATTTCTCACGAAAGCACTTGAAATATTACTGTCTTTTACTGTTATATTTTATATTAAGGTGTGGAAGAAATCAAAATGAAACGTGTGATTGCAAATATGTAAAAATAAGACGGTTAAAACAGAAAATAAAATCTGAGCTCTTTCATGTTCTTACACATATATCTTCAGAGGAATAGGAAGAAGAGGCAAGGGAAGTGCATTTTAACTGCTAAACACTGAGGCTACACCTCACTCAAAAGGAACACACTCCGAATTTTTGTGAAAAATATTTTTACCTTTAAGATTATGAACAATATTCTGGACTATAAAATCGTCTAATTTAAAGATATCAGAACTCAAATTTGAAATGTGTTTTGCGTCATGCTTAATGAGAGATAAATCCACAATAATTAGGTGAACTGTAGAATTCCAGGGAAGTAACGGTTTGGCATTAGTCCAGTCTTCACAGTGGTCTGTATCTCTTACAGGAGTATACAATGTACTGAGTTCTTCTCCACTATATATTTGCCAGTTCTAAATAAAAAGTATCACAACTTTTAAATGGGATTGTTGCTTCACAGTATTATTATATTTAAAGACAACTTTAACACTAAAGTATTCAAGAACTTGTGGGGAGATGAGAGAAATTTTCAATACATGGCAAAACAAACAAATTCTCAAGCTTATACTCAGTATTAGGCTCTGTCTTGTAGAATGTTTGAACTTTATGAAAAGCTTTATCAATAAATATTTCATAGATTTTTCTAATTTCTCCATCATAGACTTCAGGGATTCTAATCCTAACTGCTCTCAAAAACATAGAAGTATATACACTATTTTTAATATGCATTTGGTGATTCGAATATTAATGTATGTATGAACATATGTTAGAAAGTTTGCAATAAACATTGAACTTAAATGTTCTATGAAACTTCTAACTTATTATAATATCCACGAATACTTATCGATAAAGCTTTTCATAAAACTAAATAAAATGACAGTACCGTAAAACAAAAATTAATTAAAAATTCCACCAAAGAATTTGTGGGTAGCACATACTCCATCCCATGTAAAAGTTGTGATATCTTTTATTTAGGACAAACTGGCAAATCTCTTGAGACCAGAGTTAAACAACATGAATACGCAATATCTGATGGAAAGGAATCAAGTGCTTTGTTCATTCATTTAAGGATACAGGCTATTGTGTAGATTGGACTAATGCCAAAAAAATACCTCCCAGTAATTCTACAGTTCAACGAAATTTTGTGGATTGATCTCAGAATTAGCATGATGAACAGCATATTTCAAATGTGAGTTCTGGTATCTATAAACTTGGCAATTTTATAGTCCAGAATACAGAATACAAAACTACAGTGTGTTCTTTGTCATAGGAAAGATTTAACTTGATGTTGGACAAATGTATGCGTGGGATGGTTTTGCGTGAGGTGTTGTCAACTTCTTTGAGTGAGGTGTCACCTCAGTGTCTAGCATTTAAAATGCGTTTACGTTGCCTCTTCTTCCTATTCCTCTGAAGATATTTGAGTAAAAACATGAAAGTGCTCAGGTTTTATTTCCTATTTCAGTGCAGTATTTGTACATATTAAGAAACATGCAATTAGTTCACAGAAATCAGCTGATATCTTAATATGCAATGTAACCACAGTGAAAAATAATATAAGAAACGCTTTCATGAATTCTCACGAATGAAAAGTAATTATGTGGATATATAAACGTGAGTGGCACTAGGCAATACTTGACACTGTAATTCCCGTACAGTTTTATGATAATAATAACGTTCAGTGTGTCTAAAAGACCACTTGTTAAGGTAGGTTGTTTTCCCATTTGTACCATAAAAAAACCTAATTGATTACCTTATTGAAACTAACACAAGTTTTTCTACTATGAAATGATACATAATAGGCTATATAGCATTGTAAAAGATGATATTTATAAATTAAGTTTCAAAATGAACATTTCCTGTAAGATTTAGACAAAAAAATAATATATCTTTACCGGCTAAAGGAAATTGAAAAAAAATGTGCTTGCTGTAGGCTTTAATGTTTGAAAGGGTTGCTTATTTTTTTTAGACTAGTAACTCAGGTTTTCGTGATCCAGATGAGCAAGTTTGATACTCCATTTTTTAAATGAAGTCAGCAAATTAAAGACTAGAAAGGCTAATAAAATAAAAACAAATCTTCAATTCAGTAAATCACAGTAACATTGACATTTTGTATTTGATCTGTATCCCTCTACAGGAGGAGGCGAAGAATCACAGAGTTCCTCAAGAATGCTAGATTATCTGAAACACGGAAGCACTAACCAGGGTAGTGGAAAATATTGAACTTAAGTTAAAGAACTCATACAGGATCCAGGAGAGACAGGAGAAGTTAAAAGCGATTAGGGAAATTGAAAGAAATTCGAAATATTTTTTTTTTCATTTGCCAAAAACAAGGCAAAAACTACATCTAGTATCGGGCCCTTGCTCAGACAAGATGGGACTTAAACAGATGACAACAAAGAAATGATTGAGATACTGAAATATCAATGAAGACTGTGTTTAGCGAGCAACTAATCGGTCTAAAGATCGACAATCAAAATAATTTTTTCATGAATGAGCCTTAAAACCTTGTCAATGTATGCCAAATTTCTGACATAACCTAATTCCACTAGACTTTGAGAAAGCCATTGACAACATGCCCATGCACTCAGCCTCAGACCCAGACTCGTGGAACTCTGTGTTCATTAAGAACTGCAAGAAACCCCTCTCGAGGACCCTATGGAGGAGCATAGACAGGTGATATTCCACAGAACTGGAAAAATGGGCAGATGGATCTTCAACTTTCCTACCAATCGAACACAAAGAGTAGTGGTAAACAGAGTTAAATCTGAAGCTGCCATAGTGAAGAGCTCTGTTCCACAAGGCACAGTACTCGCCCCCATCCTGTTCCTCATCCTCATATCAGACATAGACATAGATATAAACCATAACACCGTATTATCATTTGCAGACGATACTTGATCTGCATGAGACTGTCTTTCACTGGGGACACGGTAAATCTCCAAGAAGATATACACCAAAGTTTTCCTAACGGCATCGGAAAACAATATGATGTTCAAATAAGATAAATTCCAACTACTCCATTATGGAAAACTGGAGGAAATAATAACTAGGACTGAGTATACTACAAACTCTAAATCACATAAGAGAGCGGAGAAGTAATGTAAAGGACCTGGGAGTGGGATTGTCTGAGGATCTCATCTTCAAGAACATTCAAAACAAGAGATGCCAAGCCAATGATGATCCTTTTTAAATCACTTGTTCTCTCTAGGCTGGAATACTGCTGTACATTAACATCTCCATTCAAGGCAGGTGAAATTGCAGATCTAGAGAATGTACAGAGAACCTTTACTGCACATGCATGTTCTGTCAAACACTTTAACTACTGGGAACGCTTGGAAGCACTGGACTTGTACTCATTGGAGCACAGGTGAGAGATACATCATAATCTACACCTGGAAAATCCTAGAGGAATTGGTCCCTAATCTGCACACAGAAATCATTCCTAACGAAAGCAAAAGACTTGGGACGCGATACAATATACCCCCAATGAGTACAATATACCCCCAATTAGTACAATATACCCACAATTAGTACAATTTACCCACAGTACACTAAGAGAAAACACAGTAAGTGTCCGGGGTCCAAGACTGTTCAACAGCCTCCCACCAGCCATAAGGGGAATTACCAGTAGGCCCCTGGCTGCCTTCAAGAGGGAGCTGGACAGATACCTAAAGTCAGCGCCGAAACAGCCGGGCTGTGATACGTACGTTGGACTACGTGCGCTCAGCAGTAACAGCCAAGATGATCAGGGCCTGATCCACCGGGAAGCCTGGTCATGGACCGGACTGCGCGGGGGCGTTGATCCCCGGAATACCCTCCAGGTAAACAAGGCGGTCAGTCTCCGGCTTTGACTCGGTACACAACGAGTCCAAGTTTCTTTAATCTATATGAGTACATCAGCAAATTTGCACCGATACTGACTTAAATTACAGGGAATTTTAATTTCTTCTATAGAACCTTTCTCGTTTAGATCTTACCTTGATAATAATAACAATAATAATAATAATAATAATAATAATAATAATAATAATAATAATAATAATAATAATAATAATAATAATAATAATAATAATAATAATAAAGATTAAAAAGACATAATACAGTAACCAGAACGATACACAATTATTATTATAATCAAAAAGAAGCGCTGAACCTATATGGGTCATACGACGATACACAACTAACCCGCTCATTGGAAACTGAAACTTTACGACGACATATCGGTCAGACTTGGATCATTAACTAGTCACACAGAAGGTCGAAGGAAAGGGAGCCAGCATCTATAAGAGAGTGTAGTGGAGACGTGAGACAGAGACGAGGTAGAAGTAATAATAATATGAAGGAAGTAGAGACAGTAGCAGTAGAGGTAGTGTTGATAGTGATAGTAATAGTAGTAGGTAGGAGGAGTAGAGGTAGTGACACAAGAGTCAGAGATGAGAGTGTAGTTCATTATGAATGGAAGAAAATATGCATTGGTTAATAGTAATATTAACAGGTTAACTAAGGTTCCATTCAATATTTCGTCTGGCCAGTCTTCTAGTATCACATGTTTCTTTGAGGAACTTGTATCTTGACTTGAAACTCTCGGTGAATTTCCTAATTAACTTCAAGTCACGAAGTAGTATACTTTTATATCGAAAGCCGTCAAGTTATTTTGTATATGTTATCGTTTGCCTTTTTGTATTTCTCTCTCTCTCTCTCTCTCTCTCTCTCTCTCTCTCTCTCTCTCTCTCTCTCTCTCTCTCTCTCTCTCTCTCTCTCTCTCTCCTGCTATTGTTCCAGAAGTAGCATTCTTGGGCTCCATTCAGAACTGCAATATTGCCACTCTCCGATACAGAATGGACCGATGTGTATTCCCAGTGCTATTGATTCACACATATTTTCTACCTTCAGACAGCCATCTGGGATTTTCATATCTGCTGTTTTTGCGACATTTTTTTTTTTGTGTGTTTTAATGTAATTTTGTTATATTCATGACGATGGTGTAATTGTGTAAATGTTTAATTATTGTGAATTTTAGTCACAGTTTGCAATTATAGTTTGAACACTAACAAAGTGAAATATGGTATAATAAACATTGGACACGGAATACCAAATAAATTCAGAACGAAATACCTGTCAATGCCTAAGAATATTTTTTTAGATGAAGTCGACTTTCATTGGCCTGTAATGCCTGATTGAGAGACAATGTCTAAAAAATTGATCATTAATGCAAGTTCAACTCTTACTACAATTGAAGGCTTCTTGATTCAGATATTTAGATCTGCTCTTCATTTTCTGATAGGCATCTGCTAGCTGGACAGCTGCTGTCTAGCTACTTGCGGATATGACGGCTACTAAGTTGAAGTAGAGTAAGAAGGATGTTCGTTGGTGTGTTTGGAATGGATTGCTTTCCGTCAACGAGCTGTAATGTTATGACACGTGGAAGGATATCACCCTCGGAGATGGACGAACCATCCTGCCAGAGTCCTGCCTGCCCCTGTTGTGCTAGCAGTGAACCAGACTTTAAGAGAAACCTGACTGCTGCTATTGGCTTCGTATAGAAGCTGTTTTCTGTTTTACTCGACTACTTGTATCGCCGGTTTGGGGATCTCTACCAGCCATGAGGAATAGAAGAAGTGTGTAGAAGGTTCCCAGGCTACCAGAGGTATTTGTGTTGCCTGTGTAGAATGCGGTGATCTTGGAGACGGTCCAGAAGAGGTTTGGCTGATCGGTTAATTTGCGAGGAATTACAAGTAGAGCTACTAAAGTGCGGGAAGGGATTGGAGTTAGTTTGATATCTTTATTATGCAGCCCAGACCCATCCTGTGGGCGGTAGTCACCCCATACCCATCCTGTGGGCGGTAGTCACCCCATACCCATCCTGTGGGCGGTAGTCACCCCATACCCATCCTGTGGGCGGTAGTCACCCCATACCCATCCTGTGGGCGGTAGTCACCCCATACCCATCCTGTGGGCGGTAGTCACCCCATACCCATCCTGTGGGCGGTAGTCAAAAGATTACAGATTTACTAATGGTCCAGGACTGACCCCAAATTTTGATAGCTGAGCAAGTTACAAAGGTAATGAACTCACAAGTTACAAGGTAATGAACTCACAAGTTACAAAGGTAATGAACCCACAAGTTACAAAGGTAATGAACTACAAGTTACAAAGGTAATGAACTCACAAGTTACAAAGGTAATGAAATCACAAGTTACAAAGGTAATGAACTCACAAGTTACAAAGGTAATGAACTCACAAGTTACAAAGGTAATGAACTCACAAGTTACAAAGGTAATGAACTCACAAGTTACAAAGGTAATGAACTCACAAGTTACAAAGGTAATGAACTCACAAGTTACAAAGGTAATGAAATCACAAGTTACAAAGGTAATGAACTCACAAGTTACAAAGGTAATGAACTCACAAGTTACAAAGGTAATGAACTCACAAGTTACAAAGGTAATGAACTCACAAGTTACAAAGGTAAGGAACTCACAAGTTACAAAGGTAATGAACTCACAAGTTACAAAGGTAATGAACTCACAAGTTACAAAGGTAAGGAACTCACAAGTTACAAAGGTAATGAACTCACAAGTTACAAAGGTAATGAACTCACAAGTTACAAAGGTAATGAACTCACAAGTTACAAAGGTAATGAACTCACAAGTTACAAAGGTAATGAATCATGTAAGTAAATTTACTTACTTACGTTTATACATGGTTACAATCATGAACAAATTATAAAGTAATGAGCAATTTACTAGTCTACACCCGGTCACAACTGTAATGAGTTCTTGGTGCAAATTTTAATTGTTGGGTCACACACACACATACATACACACATACATATACACACACGTACACACACACATACACACACATACACATACACACACACATACACATACACACACAGAAACAAGGGGTCACAATTGGAAGTTGAAGACTCCTATGAGTCAAAGGGATGTTAGGAAGTATTTCTTCAGTCATAGAGTTGTCAAGAAGTGGCAGTGACATCCAAGAGCCTGCTTATTTTGTTGGATGCACCATAGACATGTGACTCTTCCTGCATCGCACGAACGAGTGGTATTGATCAATAACAACACTGCGCTAGCCAGGGTTCGAACCCATGTTGTACTGGCCCGTCATTGTGAGAGAGAACCACATGACACCTTTACCCACAGGACCACCCAATCCTACAAGAACCAAGCACACAGCACAGAGCTATGTGTTTTACCTTGGTCCGAGGACATACGGATAATGAAAATGAAGAATGAGAATGAAATTAGCTTGAAAGCTCCCACACCTCCGTATGTCCTCGGACACTCATACTGAGCATGAGGGCACGTTCGTTTTTCTAGAATTCTGAGGATTTGTGCTTATGACGCAGCATGATTTGTTGGGTGAGCAGAGATTATGAAAAACCTATGAGGATTCTCAGTTCTCCTGTCGTAGTGTAGTTTGCTGAAAACTGGTTCATACTTTTGTTTGAGGATTTCGCTCATGTATATGCATGTCTTCTGTTTCTATTTCGAAATCTCATGGATTCGTGCTTGTCAGATATACATATGAATTGTAGGTTGGATATTAATTACGTGTGAGGTTAATAAGGTGGATAACAAGTTAATAAAACTGTGATGGACTAATGACTTGACTAGACTACAAGAGTGGTCATTAAGTTAGTTATTTGAATTTTATTTTGATAATTGTAAAATAAAAAAATGTCACACTAGTTAAATTTGGAATAATATTTTTCTTTGAGTAGAGCTTTATTAATTCAAGATAAAGGTCTACACAAGTCAAAATGGTATAGCAATCATATCCATTGCTCTACCATTGTACCTATGCTAGAAAAAAAACTAATAATTGCATTCCAGTGTTATATAATGTCTTTATTATAATAAATTCCAAAATAATCTCTCCCACGGTGAGCTGCAACGATCATTAACGATTTAAAACCATTTAATTACATTTAGCTAGAGTAATGTGGAAATCCTTCAAACACGTAAGTTAATTTTAATGGAAATGTAATTTTTTTTAGCTCACATCGATTTTTTCATTCATCGTTTTGAAGACATCGTTAAAAATAATTGTTCTTAAAATCCTTTCCAACTATGTGGGTAAGAACTCTAATTCCTAAAAAAAATCAGAATAGTGAATTGTTGGAAAATCTGATAATTACCCGAATGAAGATAAAGGGAAAGAAAAAGCAATTTTAGATTTACCTGATAATGACGTAATGAGAGGCTGCGACAGCTGCTGCAGTTGCTATTGTTGGTGATGCTACTGCTGCTGATGCTGTTGTTGCAGCGACTGCTGCTGCTGCTGCTGTTGCAGCGGCTGCTGCTGCTGCTGCACATTGCTGTTCTTCTGATTGGTTTTATTTTTGTTTCTGTTTGTGTTGTTGTTGCTACTGGTGTTGTTGTTGTGGTGATTACTGCAGTTGCTACTCTTGTTGATAATGATGCTGCTGCTGTTATTGCTGTTATTGCTGTTCCTCCTGTTTCTGTTGCTTCTGCTGCTACTGCTACTACTTCTGTTACTGTTACTACTACAGTTACTCCTCCTGCGAAGGCTGAAACCTCATCAATATTTCGGAGAGCCGTTGACAGTTTTTAGAAAAAGTAAGGATGGGAAAATCATATGAATAACACGTAAATGCAAACAATGTGGTGAATTAAAGACAACACAAAATTCATACAATGTATTTAATAATAAACTCGCAAACAGGAATTCGTAACTAAATCAAAACAATAGTGACAATAAGTATAACTCGGCTCAGGACGTTGCAGTTATGTCCTCATCCAGTGATCTAAGGTGAGTAATTCATTAACAGACGCAGCAGGTGATGGTCACCTCCGAACACACTATAAAAATGACACACATGGTATAAAAAGGTACGAGCCTATAATAAGAGGTGTATGGTAATCAAGACAGAGTAATTAATGGTATAAACTGGTGAACCAAGTCATCGGGTTTGTCTCCTAGGTGGCGAAATTCCATCCTGTACGTGACTCTTGTTTTTTGGAAAACCTTGTGAATTACCTTCTTTAACAACTCATAATCACTGATTATGTCGTAATACTAATTTGCTTATACCAATAAAGCAGTTCCAGAGAAAAGCATGTTGCCTAGGTGCCGTTCTCACAAGGTGGTTGTGCTTTTAATCCTAATGAGTGAAGAAGTGGTGTCTTTCCCTTCTGTGGGTGAAGGTGGGCATGGCGTGTTCACTACGGTGATGGGTTGAGTAGATTCCAACACACCTTCGTCTAATTTCTCTTTAGAAAACTGAAGTTTCTCTTCTTACAACTCTAATTTTATAGGTTCCAAAGCTTGTTCACATTCAGATCTCTTACGCTCTTAAGCTTTCTATTCAGCTTGTTTCTGAGGCTTTTTTTTCTCTAAAAGCTTTCTGTTCCACATGTTCTTAAGGTTTTCTTTTGATCTCTGGTTTCCTCCTTCGTTTTTGCTCTTTCATCTCTTTCTAGCTTTTCACTCTCTTTCCTATCCTCTCTCTCAATTATCTCTCTTTTTATGCTCTTATTCTCTCCTATCCTTTCTTCGCTAGGTAATCTTTCTTACTCCTTTCGCACTTCTTTTACTAGCCTTTCTTCTTTATTTTTCTCTTCTCTAGCTAGTTATTTTTTCTACTTCTACTCTTCCCTAACTAGTCTTTCTTACCCCTTTTGTTCTTCTCTAGCTAGTCTTTCTTTCTCATTTTTCTTTTCTCTAGCCAGTCTTTCTTTCTCCTTTGCTCTTCTCTAGTTAGTTTTTTCTATTTTTGTTCTTCTTTTTCTTAGCTTGCTAAACGATATTGAATGCTAACAGAAATTAAATATTCTAAGGCGGTTCCAGTAATAAACATCTATATAAACAATGTGGAGGACTGAAGATAATACAAAATTCATACAATTTACAAACATGAAGTAATTCTTAAATGAATCAAAACAATGTAAAAGTAAAACATAAATTATGTAATCGAATCAAAGCAAAGACAGACATATAGATGAGCAGCTCAGGGCGTTGCTGAGAGACTCTGATCTTCGGTATACAAAGGTTAAGTGAATTAACACTTTTATAGATGTAGCAGAAGATGGTCACGTCCAAACATACCATAAACAGACACCCTTTGTATAAAAATGCAAGAGCCCTTAATGAGAGGTGCATGGCAATTAAGACCAGAGTTGAGCAAGCACACTGGAGCGTACCTTGATATGAAGAGATGGACAAAAATTGAGAGATGTCCCGAATGTGAAGAGTGAGTATAGAGAGAGCTCACAGAATGACTCAGCCCCACATATATTTAGTAGCTTTTCCAAAGAAGGTGTAGGTAAAGGTAGGGTAAAATTAAATCCACGGCTCTTTGACAGTTTCTTTCCCATGTGATGCCTCGTAGTCCCGCTGGTGCGATCAAAACACACAGACTATAGACGCACACACAGCAGTTAAAAAATGCTAGGTTTTTCACTCACTCGATAAGCTGAAGACCTAATGAAAAATTAAAAAAAAAAATTAAACTATAATAAATCTAAATAATTTGCCACCATTCATGTATTTAAAAAGTATCTCATTTGATGTCACCCGCTATTGCTACTCAGTGGAATGTTCAATTTTCCTGATCAGTTTAACCCCGATCCTCAAAGGAGGCGATCCAACCAAAGTGTATAGCTTTTGGCCTATATGAAACTTGCCTCTACTGTCTAAAATATTCGAAAAAATAATACATTAGCGAGTTTACTCCTGCCTAATATCTCACAACCAGTTTTGGTTTAGGCCGAAAAAAAATGTGAATGATGCAATTATACAAATGCTCGAACTGCTTTATGCGATGATTTAAAAAATTAATATCCTCTGGGACTCTTCGTAGACCTGAGGAAAGCATTCGACACAGTGGACCACAGCATGTTGCACCTTAAACTAGAACATTATGGGATCTGAGGACATATCCTTACATACCTAAAATCTTATCTGAGCAATAGACACCAGTATGTCTCCACAGACTGTGTAACCTCGTCAACTTGGTCCTCTGCTCTTTCTCATTTACATCGATGATTTTCCCAACCATCAAGTCCCCTTAAACCTGTCCTATTCGCAGATGACACTACTTACGTCTTCTCCCACTCAAATTCGACTACCCTCAGTGACATTGTTAACGATGACGTGGATGATGACGTGGATGATGACCGTGGATGACGACCAACAAAATCACCATGAATATAGAAAAAACCTACTTCATGCTATTTGCAAACAGAGCTTTAAATATCCAGCCTTAATATTGATCAATGGTTCGCACATTACACGTCACATTGAGGGCAAATTTTTAGATCTTCACCTTAACTGCCACCTGAAATTTCATACCCACATCCAACTCACAGCCAAGAAAGTCTCCAAAATAGTAGGCATCCTCCACAGCATACGGTACTATGTACCCCAAACGACACTACTTACACTATAACACTCCCTATAATACCCTTACCTCACCTATGGTACTTGTGCCTGAGGATCTACTATGACTAATCATCTTCAACAATTAATACACATCAAAAAGCTGCAGTGCGGATTATCACTCACTCCAGAGCCAGACAACTTAATATACAAAATATGCACTCATATTACTGTATCTGTTATATATATATAGCACATTATAAACATCACCATAAACCCTCCCCTCAAACTTCTCCTTCATAGCTACAAGAGAACACACGGGCACAACACAAGGCACAAAATTCTCTTTGACATACCCCGTGTCCGCTTCAACCTATGCAGAAATGCAATGAAAGTAAAAGGCCTTAAGATCTGGAATTCATTGCCCGAGGCAATCAGTTAAGAGCTATAATTAAAAACCACCTCATCTCCCTAACTTAACTACATCAAAACTATGTTATACCAAACAAAACCAACTCATTCAACTACTTCCTGTTTATAAATAACAAAAAAGGCACAATACCGTGACTGGAACAATACACAAATAACCCACAACTAGAAGAGAGGAGCTTACGACGACGTTTCGGTCCGACTTGGACCATTTACTCCCTCCTTCTCTCCTTTTTGTTAGTGTGACTTTGTAAATGGTCCAAGTCGGACCGAAACGTCGTCGTAAGCTCCTCTCTTCTAGTTGCGGGTTATTTGTGTATATACTTCCTGTCTCTTCACCATCTCTTATAACCGTTCCATAACCTGAACGAAAAGAGCCAGTTAGAAACTATACTTAAAACCCAATTAACTTAAGATCTCTGACTTAGTTTAAAGTATTAATACATAGTTTTGTACTATATTTTGGTATCTGTCTGTTTTAATAATGCGTACTTAAAATTGTATCACTCAATACCTTTGTTTAGACTTAGTAATTCGAGGTAGTCTGCCCGAAATGCACATCCATGCTAATGGATTTCTGTTGGGAACAATATTTTATTACATGTAAACTATATTTTTATACTGCACAAAGAAATAAAATTTGTTTGACTGTCAAATAGCTGGAAAGTTAAGTGGTTTCCAGACCATGTCCAGTCCACACTGTGGCAGGAGGCAGGTAGGCAGTCCTGGCGTCTGCATTCCTCTGTAACAATTGCTTCAGACGCATTCAGACGACCCACACCACAGTCATTCACGCATACAAACTTTCGTAAAATACAAGTGAGTTTTCCCCTCACACTGCTGCTGCTGTTCTTCCTGACACTGTTACTGCTGCTGCTGCTGGTGATGAGTGTTGCTGCTTCTGCTTCTGCTTCTAAAAGGAAATGCAATGCGACGAAGACAGACTCTTCAAATTCCTTAAATTTAGTAGCAATGAGAGTCCACATTTTGTTTTACAAGGGTAGACTTTAAAAATTAATTAAAAAGTGTATTGACCTTATACTTTAACAGAATCTATAGATCGCAGTATCATGTTGGTAACAGCAGTTGGTAATGTCAATTTAATAGGCAGGTTTCAGGTGAAAGAAATGCTACTTAAACTCACAAAAATTATTTTCAACAGAGATGAGAGATTAACAGGAGGCAGAAAATACTCTAGAATAACTAGAAACATTCAGGAATACTCAAATATAATGGGGAATCCGTAGACCTACACTGATAATTTCTAAAGTGAAGCAAGGTCAACAGGAATGAGATAAAGAACACTCAGAATAATTCTGTACAGTGAAACAGGAAGCCAACCAACACAGATTTTGAGAGGCACCTAGAAAATTTTGGAATCTGACGGTTGTTCAGAAAAAGGTGATATTAAACCAGAATTCCACACAAGGTTAAGTTAATAAGAAAAACTGCCATCCAATATTTCATGCCAGCACTAGAATACTTGATAATGATTTGCTACTGTTTCATATAATTCTCTTCTGCTTTCTGCAAACTTTGTAGGGTGACATACTCCACATGAGGTGGGGGGAGAAGACATGGAATGGAGTGAATGATGATGAAAGTGTTTTTTCCTTTTTTTATCACCCTGCCTCGGTGGGAAGCGGCCAGTGTGTTAATAAAAAAATGAAATGTACAATGTATACAGGCACAGCTGACATCAATGACATACTACTATACCTGGAGAGGGTTTCGGGGGTCAACGCCCCCGCGGCTCGGTCTGAGACCAGGCCTCGTGGTGGATCAGGCTCTGATCAACCAGGCTGTTATTGATGGCCGCACGCAAATTGACGTACGAACCACAGCCTGGATGGTCAGGTACTGACTTTAGGTGATTGTCTACTGCCTTCTTGAAGACAGCCACGGGTCTATATGCTGGGAGGCAGTTAAAGATTCTAGGGCTCAAGACACTTATTGAGTTGTCTCTCAGTGTACTCGTGGCGCCCCTGCTTTTCATTGGGGGAATGTTTCATCTCCTGTCGAGTCTTTTGTTTTCATAGGGAGTTATTTTCGTGGGCAAGTTTGGTACTAATCCCTCTAGGATTTTCCAAGTGTATATTATCATGTATCTCTCTCACCTGCGTTCCAGGGAATACAAATCAAGGGACTTCAACCGTTCCCAGTAATTTAGGTGTTTTATCGTACTTATGTGTGCCGTGAAAGTTCTTTGAATACTCTGCCTTGAAGAGGGCAGTTAGTGTACAGCAGTATTCCAGCCTAGAGAGAACAAGCGATTTGAAGAGAATCATCATGGGCTTGGCATCCGTAGTTTTGAAGGTTCTCATTATCCATCCTATCATTTTTCTAGCAGATGCGGTAGACACATTGTTGTGGTCTTTGAAGATGAGATCCTCTGACATTATTACTTCCAGGTCCTTCACATTACTTTTTCGCTCTATTGTATGGTTTGAATTTGTTGTATACCCAGATACAGTTTTATTTTCCCCAAGTTTTCCATATCTGAGTAGTTGAAATTTCTCTTCATTGAGCATCATATTGTTTTGAGTGGCCCATTTGAAGATTTGCTTTATGTCAGCTTGGAGTCTTGTGGTGTCTTCCATGGAGGTCACTGCCATGGCAATCCTGGTGTCATCCGCAAAGGAAGACACGGAGCTATGGCTTACATCTCTGTCTATGTCAGATATGAGGATGAAGAATAGGATGGGAGGGAGAACTCTGCATTCTGGAACAGAGCTTTTCACCGTAGCTTCCTCAGACTTTACTCTGTTTAATATTACTCTTTGTGTTCTATTTGTCAGGAAGTTATAGATCCATCTACCAACTTTTCCTGTTATTCCTTTATCACGCATTTTGTGCGCTATTACACCATGGTCACACTTGAAGGTTTTCACAAAGTCTGTGTATTCTACATCTGGATTTTGTTTATTCTCTATAGCATCCAGGACCTTGTCGCAGTGGTCCAGTAGCTGGAACAGGCAGGAGCGACCTGTTCTAAACCCGTGATGCCCTGGGTTGTGTAATAGATTGGTATCTAAATGGTTAGCGATCTTGTTTCTTAGAACCATTTTTATGATATGGGATGTTAGTGCTATCGGTCTGTAGTTCTTTGCAATTGCTTTACTGCCACCTTTGTGGAGTGGGGCTATGTCTGTTGTTTTTAGTGTGTGTGGGATGACCCCTGTGTCCATGCACCCTCTCCATAGAATGCTGAAGGCACGCGACAGTTCTTGATGAACACGGAGTTCCATGAGTCTTGTGGTGTTAGAATAATATCAGAGATTTTTGAGATAACCAAATTTTGGGCTTCGATCATAAAAAATTCATTTGGATTGTCGACCCTTAGTCTGGGCAGCGGCTCACTGAACACTGAGTCATATTGGGACTTCAGTATCTCACTCATTTCTTTGCTGTCATCTGTGTATGTCCCATCTCGCCTAAGCAGGGGCCCAATACTGGATGTTGTTTTTTTCCCTTAGATTTGACATAAGAGAAGAAGTATTTTTTTTTTTCAATTTCCTTTATAGCTTTTAGTTATTCCTGTGATTCTTGTCTCTTGTAAGATTCCTTCAGCTTAAGTTCGATATTTGCTATTTCATTGACCAGTGCATCTCTTCGTATTTCAGATATATTGGACCATCTCAGCAGCTCTGTGACTCTTCGCCTTTGTCTGTATAGGGAGTATCTCTCTCTTTCTAGTTTACATTCTTTCTTTTTCTTAATGGAATCCGCCTTGAGCAGATCTCAAGAACCACAGAGTTTATTGTTTCTAGGCAAATGTTCGGATCCGTGTTGTTTAGAATATCTTCCCAACTTGTTTCATTTAGGACATGGTTGACTTGTTCCCATTGTATGTTTTTGTTATTGAAGTTGAATTTTGAGAAGACATCTCATGACTGATCACATTTTGCTGGTCAGGAGCCCTGTGCATACATGTCTGTACCTCTATTATGTTGTGATCTGAGTGTATTGTCTTTGATACGGTTATATTACGTATCAGATCGTCGTTGTTAGTGAAGATGAATGCCAGCGTATTTTTTAGTGTTGTAGGCTCTAATATTTGCTGGTTTAAGGTGATTTTGGTGCAGATATTTATTAGCTCGTGTGTATGTGAATTTTCATCTGAGCTGCCTCCTGGGGTGATCTCTGCTAAAATATTATTTGCTACACTCCTTCATTTCAGGTGTCTTAAGTTGAAATCTTCCAGTAGCAAGATGTTTGGGGCAGGAGTTGGGAGATTTTCCAGACAATGGTGAATTTTCAAAAGCTGTTCCTGGAATTGCTGGGAAGTTGGATCCAGAGGCTTGTATACAACCACAATGAGAAGGTTTTGGTTTTCAATCTTTACTGCCAAGACTTCAACTACATCACTGGAAGTGTTTAATAGTTCTGAGCAAAAGAGCGACTCAGTGACGTACAAGCCAACCCCACCCCCCTTGTTGCCTGTTTAGTCTGTCGCATCTGAATAGGTTATAACCTGGGATCCATATTTTGTTGTCAAAATGGTCCTTAATGTGGGTATCTGTGAAACCTGCAAACATTGCATTTGACTCCATGATCAGTCCCTTGATGTTAGGAATTTTGTTTGTTGACGGCTTTAGACCCTGTATGTTTGTAAAGACAAATGTCGTTATATTGATGGAATTTAGGGTGGGTTATTTGCTGGCTCTAATATCTGTTGTTCTGGAGTGGAGGCCAATGACTGTGGTTCTGAACATTTCAGGCAAATTAGGTCAATTTTGTCCCAGGATGCGACCCACGCCAGTCGACTAACACCCAGGTACCTATTTTACTGATAGGTGAATAGAGACAGCAGGTGTCTTAAGGAAATACATCCAAATGTTTCCACCCGTGCCGGAGATCGACCCCCTGGCCACAAGGACAAATGGATCCTAATAAAGAGAAGCCAAATTTCTTGCCTTCCAATACTTAATTTCCTCGTTATTTACCTTCCTTGGTTAATACTCCACATAAGTCTTCTAACGGTTGATAGCGCACTTATTTAATATAGTGAGTGTCCGTTGTTCGATCCTCGGCATGGGAGAAAACATTAGGCATGTTTCCTTACACATGCTGACTCTGTTCTCCTAGCAGAAAGTAGGTACCTGGGTGTTAATCGACTGTTGTAGATTGCATCTTGAAGGACAAGAATAAAGGATGTCTAGAGAAGTAAAATAGACAATCCCCGATGAGGCACTAACTTTATTGGGTAAACCTGGGTGGTTAAAATACCAACCAAATCTTAAATTATCTCCGTTGCTCAGGACCCCAACGGAAATAAGCCACTCTGACTTTTATTGGGTTATCCTAGGTTCTCTACACATATGCTGCTATATTTGTAACTGCATTTGTGAAACCTGAATTTAGATCAGTCTGCCCTTTAGTTTCTTTGAAAGACAAACATTCACAGAAAACGACAAAAAATGTTAGGGGAAACTTCTCTTCGTCTGTTTGTGAGTAAGTTTATTCTGGTACAGGTACGCATAAATACAGTTACATAAATTATCATACATAGCAGCGTTATGTGTAGATTACCCGGGATAACCCAATAAAGTCCGACAAAGTGACTTATTTCCAGTGGGGTCCTTGTAATACCTTATTATTTAAACATTAAAAGGAGATATACAAGGAATAAGGTAAGCCGAGTTATTTACATTTACATCAAAGAGAGGATAGATCACAACAGGTAAACGTATGTTAGTTATACCAGAAATCACTTTCCTCCCTGTCCGTCGCTACATTCATTAGGTAATACGAAGGGAGGCAATGGTCAGAGAAATAGCAAACATCGAACAAAAGCTAAAGGAATCTTACAGGAGACAAGAAACGCGTAAGAACTAAAAGCCATGAATGAAATTGAAATAAACCCAAAATATTTCTTTTCTTATGCCAAATCAAAGTCGAGAACAACATCCAGTATTGGGCCCCTACTTAGACGAGATGGGTCCTACACAGATGACAGCAAGGACATGAGTGAGTTACTTAAGTCCCAGTATGACTCAGATTTTAGCGAGCTGCTAACCAGACTAAGAGTCGAAGACCTAAATAAAAATGTTATGAGCGAGACTCAGAATTTGGTAAATTCAAAGATATCTGATATTATCAAAAACACTTCATGACTTCGACAAGGAGATAAATGATATGTCCATGGAAGAAACTCCTATTATGTGCTTTTAACGTCCTATGGAGAACGGGCATGTACACAGGGGTCATCCCACAACTGCTAAAAACAACAGACATAGCCTTACCCACAAAGGTGGCAGTAAATCAATAACAAAGAACTACAGACCGACAGCGCTAACGTCCCATATCATTAAAAATCTTTGAAAGGGTTATAAGAAGTAAGATCACCACTCATCTAGATACCCATCAGTTACACAACCCAGGGCAACATGGGTTTAGAGCAGGTTGCTCCTCCTGTCCCAACTACTGGACCACTATGATAAGGTCCTGGATGGTCTAGAAGACAAACAAAACACAGATGTAGTATACACAGACTTTGCAAAAGCCTTTGACAAGTGTGACCATGATATAATAGCGCACAAAATGGGTGATAAAGGAATAACAGGAAAAGTTATAGATTGATCTTTAATTTCCTAACAAATAGAACACAAAGAGTAGTAGAAACAGACTCAGTCAACGGTGGCTACTGTGAAAAGCTGTGTTCCCCCAAGGCACATACTCGCTCCCATCCTGTTCCTCATCCTCATATCTGACATAGCAGGGATATAAGCCACAGCACCGTGTCTTCCTTTGCAGATGACACCCCAATTTGCATGACAGTGTCCACCATTGAAGACACTGCAAGACTCCAGGCGGACATCAACCAAATCTTTTAATGGGCCGCAGAAAACAATATGAAGTTCAATGATGAGAAATTTCAATTACTCCAATATGGAAAACATGAGGAAATTAAAACTATATCGGCATAAAAGAAATTCATGCCCACAATAGAGCGAAAAGCTAATGTAAAAACCTGGGAGTGAAAATGTCAGAGGATCTCACTTCCAAAGACCACAACATTGTATCAATCGCATCTGCTAGAAAAGTGACAGGATGAGAACCTTCAAAACTAGGGATGCCAAGCCCATGATGACACTCTTCAGGTCGCTTGTTCGATCTAGGCTAGATTATCGCTGAACATTAACAGCACCTTTCAACACAGGTGAAATTGCTGACCTAGAAAATGTACCGAAAACCTTCATGGCACACATAAGCGTGATAAAACACCTAAATTACTTGGAACATTTGAAGTTTTTTGACCTGTATAGCATGGAATTCATGCGGGAGAGATACATGGTTATATACCTGACCAGCCTGGCTGTAATTCGTACTTCGGTTTGCATGCGGCCAACAGTAACAGCCTGGTTGATCAGGCTCGATCCACCATGGGCCTGGTCACAGACCGGGCCCTATCCGCCATCAGGCCCGTCGCCTGGTGGAAAAAAGCCCGCTCACACGCGGGGGGTCCGCCCAATGTATCCACCCATGGACTCCCGGCAAAGGTGGAAATATTCGGCGTGTTTCCTTACACTGGTTGTCTATGTTCACCCATCAGTAAAATGGGTACCTGGGGGTTAGTCGACTGGTGTGGGTCGCATTCTGGGACAAGGACCTAATTTGCCCGAAATGCTCAGCATAACAATTGGCTTTCTATATAGTAGTATGTCATTGATTATAGGCCTGTATATCATGTACTACATGTACTTGTAGTAAATAAAAATATTATTATTATTATTATTATTATTATTATTATTATTATTATTATTATTATTACTATTATAATTATTATTATTATTATTATTATTATTATTTTATTTTTAAAAAACTACTATTATTAAATGGAAGTTAGAGGTATCTGGAAGATGGAGGGAATATTTTGAGGTTGAAAATGTTGTGAAGATGGGGAAGCTGTGTTTTCCCGTGTATGGGCAAGGAGAATAACTCTTGTAGGAGTGAGGAAGAGCTAGTTGTGAGTGTGGGGAAGTTCGTGAGGCAGTGAGTAGAATAAAGGGGTAAGGCAGCTGGGATTGATGGGATAAAGATAGAAATGTTAAAAGCAGGTGGATATATAGTTTTGGAGTGGTTGGTGCTTTATTTAATAAATGTATGGAAGGGGTAAGGTACCTAGGGACTGGCAGAGAGCGTGCATAGTTGCTTTGTATAAGAGCAAAGGGGACAAAAAGAGTAAAAAAAAATTATTGGGGAATAAGTCTGTTGAGTATACTTGTTAAAGTGTATGGTAGGTTATTATTGAAAGAATTAAGAGCAAGACGGAAGTAGGATAGCAGATGAACAAGGAGGTTTTATTAAAGGTAGGGGTGTATAGACCAAGTGTTTACAGGAAACATATATCTGAACAGTATTTAGATAAGGGTAAAGAAGTTTTGTGGCATTTATGGATTTGGAAAAGGCGTAGACGGGTGGATATGGGGGCAATGTTGCAGATGTTGCAGGTGTTGGAATAAGGTAGGTTACTGAAAGCAGTGAAGAGTTTATACGAGGATAGTGAGGCTCGGTTAGAGTGTGTAGGAGGGAGGGATATTTCCCGTAAAAGTAGGCCTTAGACAAAGATGTGTGATTTCACCGTGGTTGTTCAATATATTTATAGATGGGGTTGTAAGAGAAGTAATGCAGGGTGTTGGCAAGAGGTGTGGGGTTAAAAGATAAAGAATCTAACGCTAAGTGGGAGTTTCGTTGCTTTTGCTGATGACACTGTGTTTTTAGAAGATTCTGAAGAGAAGTTCAGAGGTTGGTGGATGAGTTTGGTAGGGTATGAAAGGGAAATTAAAAGTGAATATAGGAAAGAGTAAGGTGATGAGGATAAAAAAAAAAGATAACGGAAGATTGGATATCAGATTGGAGGGAGAGAGTATGGACGAGGTGAATGTTTCAGATATTTAGGAGTGGACATGTCAGCAGATGGGTCTATGAAGGATGGGTGAATCATAGAATTGATGAGTGTAAAAAAGGGGAAGTGGTGCCTTAGGAGTCTGTGGAGACAAAGAATTTTGTCCGTGGAAGCAATTAGGGAATGTATAGAGTATGGGTTTTCCAAGACTCTTTATGGGTGTGAAGCATGGGTGGTGAATGTTCAACAAGGAGAAGGCTGGGGCAGTGGAGATGTCATGTCTGAGATCAATGTGTGGGTGAATATAATGCAGCGAATTCGTAGTGTGGAAATTAGGAGGGTTTGGGGTTCCAGAGGGCTGAGGAGGGGTTGTTGAGGTGGTTTGGGCATGTAGAGAGGATGGAACGAAGTAGAAGACTTCGAGTGTATAAATCTGTAGTGGAGGGAAGGGGTGTACGGGTCGGCCGAGAAAAGGTTGGGGAGGGAAAGGAGGTTTTGTGAGCGAGGATGTTTTCGGGGAGTTGCTGGAAAACAGCTCACACATGTTTTCCAGCAAGCATGTGTGACGTATTTGATAGGAGTGAATGGAGACAAATGGTTTTAATACTTGACGTGCTGTTGGAGTGTGAGCAAAATAACATTTATGAAGGGATTCAGGGAAACGGCAGGCCGGACTTGAGTCCTGGAGATGGGAAGTACAGTGTCTGCACTCTGAAGGAGGGGTGTTAAATGTTGCAGTTTTATAACTGTAGTGTAAAGCACACCTCTGGAAGACAGTGATGGGGTGGGAAAGATGATAAAGTTTTTTTTTTTCGGCCACCCTGCCTTGGTGGGAAAAAGGCGTGTGCTAATAAAATAAAAAAAATTATTATTATTATTATTATATAGTTATATATAAATAAACTGCCAGTTGCAACAAATCCCTTTAACACAGACAATTTAAAACAGAGCCAACTAGTAGGTGTATCTCATAACTTGTATGTAAAGAACTATAATACTACTAATATAATAATATCTTTATTTCTACAAGTACATGTTACATCGCCTGCCGGGTCTTTTGCTTTCGTAGGAGTGATTTTCTGTGCAAGTTTGGTACTAATCCCCTAGGTTTTCCAAGTGCATGTTATCATGTATCTTTCTCGCCTGCATTCCAGGAATACAAATCAAGGGACTTCAACCGTTCCCAGTAATTTAGGTGCTTGATCGTGCTTATGCAAGCCCAATTTAATTTAGCCTAATCCAACTAAATTAGTTTACAATAATTTAATAATAAACAAACACAATGAAATATTTTTTTTTTTAGATTCAGAATAATTTTGTTAAATTATTGCATACATAAATTTTCGTTTGCTCTGTTCGGCAAGGGAAATTCGTTGCTATTTAAGCCAAAATCGTAAGTTTTACTTATTCGGCACGACATACATGTACATATTTCAACACGTGGGTGTCTTTATCATTCCCCATAATCACTGTCTTTACAGAAGCTCTCAGAAGAGACACGGGCCGGGATCCATAACGGGAAATCACATAGAATAGAATAGAATAGAATAGCTCTCAGACACGAGAGTTCACATTCCTCCAAACAGCACTTGTCCCAAACCCTCCTTGAAGATTGAGGCATGCAACATTGGGAATGTAGATGAATGGTTCAGAGAACCACAAGTTATAAATTAGACATAGCCACTCAGTGTCATCAGTCCAATACAAAGTAGAAATGGGTAAGGAGAGGGGAAATTGAGGTAATTAGTCTCTCATCCTGGAATCGATGTGTTCAGTCCATTACAATTGTAGAAAGTACAGCATATGACCGGAGAAGTTCGTTATATACGACTGGACTGATGAAGCCACAGTGTGGGAAACGTTTCCTTGATAAAGATTCACATATGTTGCATAATTGTTAATCTTCAACTTATCGGTTTTCAAACCAATTGTCAAACCCCCCTATAAAGTGCCAGCATTGTACTTCCCACCTCCAGGACTCAAAGATTCCCCGAATTCT